>JASAND010014023.1:40000-57399 GCA_030248195.1 Trissonchulus latispiculum
CTCTTGGTCAAGGTGTAAACTATAAACGACACAGCGGGGAACGGCCGTAGCTTTGAAGTGGTTGTATTACACACCAATGTTTAGGATGGCGGCTTTAGGATATAATTTTGAACGGTAGACTAGTATTCTTCCAGCCGTTTCTTGAGCCCAAGGTTTGTACCTGTATTTTGTACAAAGCTACTACATATTCATCATCATCATCATCATCATCATCATCATCATCATATCATCATTGGGCTTTGGCTAGAAAGCTGTCAAGTTCGTGCAGCTTCGTCAAACAATTATCAAGTACCCGTCATTTGTACTGATCAGATGAGTTCTGAAATAGGCTAAGATAAACTCATTCCAGCTAAGAGTTTATAGTGGTAAGAGCGAGACACTCAACTCTTGCTGGCTATATAGGCTAGCGTAATGCTTAACACATTAAGGCATAAATATTGAGAATTGGCGCATCTGCCTTTGTTAAGGTGGTGATTCCTTTTGGGCACATATTATTGGTTGATGGCACAAATCAAGATGAAATCTGATGAAACTTTTCAAAATAAGTTCTTTTAGCATTCTAACACCCTCCGCGCAACCCCGCTTCAAAACTTCGACGTCTCCGTTCAGGGCAGTCTTTGCAGATTTTTAACAATTAGACAGTAGCTGCATAGCTATGATTGTATTCATTCGAAAGATCTTGTTGAGCTCTACATTTTTGCAGTTTTGAAGGACCTTTCTAGCTTTTCTCTATAGTGAGATGTAGCTGATTTTCTTATTTTGGCGTTGCTAACTTGTCATTTTTGCAGAAATCAAATAATCCGCCATATCTTGAGCTACGCAAGCCGTAAAATTAAACTAAGGGTGTCAATTTGAAGATCTCCTCGGGGCTGATTATTCATGGCATTCTAATCTCCTGAATACTATCCCGTACGCTGCTGTCATAAAAAATGTAGTTTTTGCAAAAATATGACCAAATTTTTTCCAGCGATTGTGGAGCATTTACTATGCAAGCTAGAGGGTTGCCACTTACTGGACGTGTTTTGCACAAAAATATCCAGGGACCCTTTTTAGTTGCCCCGATTGCTGCTTTCGAGCTAAAGTGGTCGCTTGCCAAAGTTGGGAAAAATAGGCAAAATCCAGGTTGCGCATACATTTTAGTTAATTTCTTTTTAACAAAGAGCGGTTTCATAATAATTAAAAAGGGTCCCCAGCTATTTGATAGTGGAATCGAATGACATGGCCGACGCCTCACGAAAAAATTTGTTTTAGTCTGCAAAAAATCTGGAAAATTAAATTACTTCGAAAATGCAGTAAAATAGTTTCCAAGAACTAAAGTTATGTTCACTGTATTTATTAGAAAGAGAAAATAGCAAGCTCCATGTCGATATAAAAATGGCTTCTTTACTCCTACGAATGAATGAGTAGCAGCGGTTCAAAGTTGATGTCTCCCAAAGGGATCACCACCTTAAGTGAGTGTTTATTTACGATTAATGTGATTGGACACTGCAGCCAGTTAGAACAATTTTTTTAGTTTGGTGAAACAAAACCCATTAAACGATGGAATCGGAGATGCCTTACAGATCATTTTAGCTGAAATTAACCTACCCCAGAACGGCGAAATCTGATTTAATTTAATTATAATACAATTTAAATCTTGATATTTAATAAAAACAGTGCACTAAACAGCTCGCCAGGAATTTGCTCCGTCTGTTATTTTGAAGTGAAGTGCTACAGACTTTCATGTGTAGTTCTCCGCAGAGTTATATTTGTTACAAAGTGTGCGTGATGATTGATCGACAGCAATCCATAAATTGTCTATTACAGGATTTAGTCGTCCCCATTTTTGTTTTGTTGAAAAAACCCAGAAAAATCCAGCTACATTTGAAGGCCTGCGAGGACCTGAACGCATTTCCGACGCAGAGAAAATGTCTTCTTTTACAGAAAAATATATACTAATAATAATTGCAATAATACATGTCACGAATTGCAATTTCCAAGTTTCCAATTTCCATTAGCAGGGTCTTCTATATATAGACTAGTTTGAACTGGGGACCAACCACGGCCCTTCCGCTCCGGACATGCTAGCCCAGTACTGTCTGATCATGCCTGACTGGACAATTGCGGGGGAAAAATTTGCAATTCAAAATTCAAATTCAAAATCTTAGGATCTACGTCCGAAATCTTTATAGCAATCTTAAGATCTACATAATCAATGTATCGGTTGTTTGAGTTCTAACTTCGTTAAGCTAATAGATGAGCACAGGGCGGGGTTTATCTGCAGTTTGGGACTGGATACAGTTTACAACAGATGCATAACAATAGGCCAAAGGGTAAACAGAAATGGACGGAAACTATGTTTTCCAGCCTAAATTTAAAGAAATCCCGCTTCGCCAGAAATTTGTGATTAAAATTTGTTACCCTGGAACTCCATCAAAAAAGCTAAAAATAGCTGGGAAATAACAGCTGACTAAGTCCAATTGTTGAATGGAAACTATGTAGCAGCTATTATTAACATTTTTTGGCGCAGGCAGCCCAAGGTTTCCAGAAAATAGGTCAAAATTTCTAATTCGTTTCTAATGATTTTAGCCTAATTGCATGTTTTAACGTACATAACCGCAAGAAACTGGAAACTATCCGGTGAACTAGAATTTAGTTCAGTTTTAATAGACGAGCTTGCTGAGGATTAACGGGATTAGAGTTATCTGAGTCTAGAGCCAAAGTCTAGACTAATTGTTACGTAATCAGGCTAGGATTGGCTGAACCCTGAGTGGTTTTTTACTCATCTCATTAAAAGTCTACACGCAATAACCTGTACAAGAACGATGTTGATAACAAACTCACTGGATTTTTTACTCACTTTTACTTATTCTAAAGCATCAAGCCCTTACCCATCCAAAGCACCAGCAGCAGAATTGCCTTTATGCTAAGCCTGCGAAGAACGAAGGTGAACCTGATTAAAACTCAAATACAGTAACGAGATCGTGTTTTCGTGCGCTCATTCATGTCAGATCTTGACGTTAGTGGCAACTTCAAAAGGGTTTCCAACTACCCCCTCTCCTACGCACCAAATCACGGACTTTAATAAAGCAAAAGTCTCTGCTGCTTAGTCCCCAGTTAGGCACTAATTTGAAACATTTCCTGGGAAATTTCTCTTGTTTTTGTTTATTTTCCTTTGCTTGTTGCAAACGTTTTAGGATTTCATCCTAATAAGATGCTTTTTCCTTGTTTTTGGAGAGCGTGAGAGCGTTTCAGTCCAAGTCTGTTTTGATGCAGCACAACAGCCACTATAGGGTCCAACAAACGGACCTACTCCTCCGATTAAGCTTCTTCTTAAGCTTCTGCTTAAGCTTTCTGTCTAATTGGCATAAAGCTAAATTGAAGTTAAAGTTTCATGCTTGATGAGCCAGTACGAGCCAGGAGTCAGCCTGAAAACGACAGCTCCCTTTTCGCCTGGCTTTCCGGGTTCTGTTTATTGTCCTGGCTGTATTTATGGCGTAAAATGAGCTAATTCGTCAGCTCTTTTATATTAACATAGAAAATAGGAAACTAATTAAAAAATTAGTTTTTGATTATATTTTTGACTACCATTTGCTGGAAGGGTTTATTTATTTTCTGTTGTCGGAGGTCGGTTCATGGAACCGTGGGCTCCGTGCCGGATCTCTTTGTCTACAGAGGGATCGCTTACAAGCACCTAGAATCCTGTTTTTTCCGGTTTCTTAGCAGAAACCGGAAAAATCGCGGTTTCAGTCCACCCTGACCGAAAATCCGGTTCCAGCACATGTTATGCTCTCAAGGCTAATCTGATCAATGCTTGAACCCTGTTCAAGAAGTACTCAGAGGTTTAATCTCACGTCTTTAGGGTAGAAAAACTAAGCCACTAAACTAATCTAACCTTAGCTTCCATTATTATGGAAAATTAAGCCACAAAGCTAATAAGTCAACCTGACAACATCGACTAATGTTTTCAAACCCTCAGCATAACATTTTCTAATACCTACAGGTTATAGAATGAAACGTATTATACTATTAGTGTATTACGTATACTGAAACGTATACTGTATTAGACTATTGAATTTCTTTGCAATCTATAACAATTCCATATCCAACGTAATCTGGTTTCAGTGCCAACTGCCAACTGCCCTCCGCATTGTTATCTTAGCTACAACAATATATTCATTGCTAAAACAATGTTCATTTGGACTAGCTCAAGCTGATTGCACCTGTCATACTCAAATATTAATGCAGTCTTCCGCCTACTACAATAAGCATAGACATATCATTAGTTGACTTAATTCACTTTATTACAGCTAAAACATTCGAGAATATCTAAAATATTGTAGTGAATCCTTTCAAAGTTTCAATATCAATTACATATTTGTCCTTACAGCTCTTATCTTAAACCAGTGTCTATACGTTACTGTAAACAGTAATTTATATTATATTATATTATATTATATTATAGTCTATTCTATTCTATTATATTATATATTATGTTATATTATGTTATATTGTATTATATTATATTATATTATATTATATTATATTATATTATATTATATTATATTATATTATATATTATATTATATTATATTATATTATATTATATTATATTATATTATATTATATTATATTATATTGTAGTATGCTTCAGGTTGGCTTGTAAAGGACGCAGTTTGGTGTTACCAGTCTGATAAACTCTCTAGAGTACAAAGTTTTCTGTTGTAACTGAAGCGGAACGGTTTAGCCGTGGGGATGCTAAGAAATCCTATCTCGGTTTCGGTCTAATAAGTAAAGTGAATGAGGTTTCAACTTTTCTATGGTAGTTCAAAAAGCACAGTCTGTCCTAACTGTATGTTGGGCAAAATTGGGTACCCAGAGACAAGGCTGTTGTTTTATTTTTGGCCATAACTGTCGATCAAAGTAAACCAAATGGGTGAAATACGGACTGTCACTGTTGAGGCAGTGGAAAAATAACGGCAAAGACCTAAAACTTGAAAAATTTGTCAGGTAGCGCATAGCAATTCTTATTCTCCGATTCGTAAGCCACAATCAGGTTAGTCGGACCTGCATAACCAGGCAATCCTTATATCCAATCACGGTTTTTGCTTACGTTGTACAATATTCCATTATAGTGTATGTTAGCTGTATATTTGTAAAGATCGCTGGACTCGATATATATAAATATATAAATTTGCCATCTTTATAGTGTTCATAATTAATTACAAATAACAGCTGTAATTTTTTGACCTTCATTTCTTCACTAAATCTTTGAAAAACTTTAAATCTTTTAAAGATAGTGAGTCACCAGTAGCAGGAATAAGGTGTGGAGGTGTGGTTCAAAGCAATGGTCCCCTAAAATTCCAGTTTTCCTTTTATGTTTCTAGTTTACTTGTGGTTTATTATTGAACCCGGAGGACCTATCAAGCCAAAGCCGGTTTCCCTTGGACTTTAGGAAAACTTTGGTCCGAAAGAGAAAGAAATTCAATGATTCTCGGTCTACAGTCAAACATCTCACTGCCCATAGCAGTTGTATGCGGTCGCGGAAATCCGCGTGTGTCTGTTGGTACCCGCGGATATGAGCAGGCGGACTCTGTTTTGGACAGATTTTTATTTTGCTAAAGGCTTTTTCATGGTTAGACAATCTTTGAATACCTTATGTTGCCAGTTTTTCCCTTTAACTAACTTTTGTGAAATCACGTGTCCTCACTCGTGCAGTTTAGCTTAAACTTTACACCTACTCACTTTCCATTCAAGCGGAAAATATTTTAATTGAAAATCTGAACAATCTACACCTCTGCCAACTGAAAGTCATGCGTTTTGGTTGCTGAATCGGATTTTGCTACATTTCTTCTGACTGGCATCCTAACTTGATCTCCGGGGGAGGGCCGGCCAAAGATAAAGTTTTGAAAGTAGACGAACCACTGAAAAATTTGATCTGAAAGTTATGAAACCTGGTCTATAAATTCCTGCTAGAACATGTTTTAGCAGAAGCGATTTTAACATGTCGATTTGGGATTTAGTGCGGTAGGAAATACAAGTGGACTCAGTCAGCAGTATGTAATACTCTTGTGTAAAAAATTGGTACATTGGCACATTTCCAATTCTCATAAAATTTACACACAGATATGCCGATAGAAACTAAAGCAAACATTTAAAATTATTATTATTAAATTTATTACCGTTACGTTACGGTTACCGCTCAAAATTTCTGATACTTTTCTCGGAATAAATATTTACCAGCAAACGTCAACTATAGACGAGTTTGTTCTAATTAAAATTTATCATTTCAAGAATAGACTATTACAGTAAGCACTTCACATTTTGTTAATGATGTTTTTACGCAAGCGTTTTCAGAAATTTGGAAAAATCCGAGCATATTTTTATCCAAGACAACGCAGGTTTCGACAACTCTACGATCTACTGAGCCACCCGACAAGCTTACAGAAGTACGTATACTGCATTGACAGCTAAATATTAATTAGTCAGTAATCATTTAATTATTAAGCAGGACTTAGGCTCCGGGCAGCTCTGACAAAGACTAATTCTAGGGCGAGGCTTTTCTGATATCCTATGGATTAGGATTGTCATCAAATGACAGACGTAAACTATAATTTTCAACTTTTCTAATACTGATGTTGTCTAAAGGACAGAGCTGTGAATAATGTTTTCATTTCCGTTTCCAGAATTTTCAACTTCAAAGGCTTCCGCCTCCATGTCAGTCCTGATTTTGTAGGCTAATAATTCTCTCAGTCTGCTCAGTCATCTAATTAAGCAGCAGCTTCCAGAAGCTTCACTTATTTTCATTTTTATCCGATTTTGTGTTGTTGTTGCCAGCTTCTTGCCATTGCCATAATTTTGGGGATACCGAAGCAGTCGTTCCCTCTCAACAAATCTTGTCCTAATCCTCAGCTGTAGTTGACACTGAAAAATATCTTTTTAGGCCAGCTCCATCCGAATTAGCTTGTTTATCTCTCCTGACAGAACCGTGTAGAATGTTCTGGCAACATTAAAAATGGTCTGACGAGGTATAAAAACACACCTAAATACTTGGTTAAATCTATCGTTTGTCTCATTTCTACTCTGCTGCGCTGGCTTGAACTGTATCTTTAGGAGCTGAATTGCGGGTAGAGTGAGCACTGTCCTATGTCACACTTTGGATATGTTGTAGCAAAGTAGTCCAATTGGCATTGTAGTAAGGCGACTAATCTGCCTCACGAGACAAAGTGGACAAAGTTGAGGTCACAAAAACTTAGGTCTAAATTACGAAAATACTGAAGTGAGAAACTTTGAAAAAGTTTAAGTTAAATACGACAGGGCAGCTACGTAGATCCCTTTATATTTGCTGCATTATACTATCCGGCTCAGCGTCAGAGTAAGACCATTCTTGTTAGTCAAGCGTTGTACTAGTTTTCCAAGCAGGTCTTGGCGTTGTCGTACTGTCGTCGTAAACGTGTACGACGTAAACGTAACGTGGACGTAAACGTTGTCATTGGCGTATGCCAGAAATGCTTGGAAAAGTAGTCCAACGCTGCCTTGAAGCGAGCGTTGTACTGGTTTTCCAACGTTGTACTACTATGCCTAAATTACTTGGCATGTGTACTACAATACCAATTGGACTATTTTGCTGCAACAGATATACATTATTCGCTACGATTTTGTATCCCCTTATTCCTGGTGCACTTAGAGGAGTACTCAGAGGGGTGCATAGAAATAAGAAAACGCATGTGGCTAATATTTACCGTCTACACGGTTTATTTACGCTTTTGTTGGTTCAAAAATCATGTACGCTGTAGAGGTCTGCATTACGGCCCGCAGCCCGGCCCGGCCCGCTGGCCGGGCCGAGCAGGCCGACGGCCAAAGCTCACGGGCCGGGCCGGCCACGGGCCGAATTTCCGGCCTGCTCCCCTTATTTTTGCAAGATTTTACTAAAGAAAAATAACTCAAATGTTTAGATTGAAAGCTTTTTGCTTCTTGATGTATCGTACTGCTTTTCACTGCTTTTCAGTAATTAGTTTCAGCATTTTCATTTCATAAATTTTTTATTTAAATTTTCATTCTGTTTAAATTAAATAGTCCATTAAATTGTGAAATACTGCTGGATATCCTTCAAATTTTAGAGTTGTCTATATAATCAGTATGCTTATGCTCATTTCTTGATTCGTGAAAAAGTACTCAAAGCATTATCATTTCAGATGTGGTCCAGCACAATCCTGTGGATCAAAACATTCGGAACAAGCACTTCAAACTGTTAAAATTCAGAAAATAAATTTAAGCTGTTAATTGCTAAAGTTGTTGCTCAAAATTAATGTCAAATCTCTCAATCCATTGACGCAATTGTTGCGATGTCAACATAGAAACTTCAAACTGACGTTCAATAATAAATTTGGAATTTTTTTAAATTTCGCAATTTTTGAAAAAATAAAATTTCGCTGGCCAGGCCGGGCGGGCCGAAAAATGTGACGGGCCGGGCCGAGCGGGCTGAAACCTTTCACGGGCCGGGCCGGGCGGGCCGAGAAAACATTTTCACGGGCCAAAATTAGTCCCGTGCATGTCTCTAGTACGCTGGTGTTTTAAACTTTAGTATTTGTAGTTTTGTGTGGTCTCCTGCGCAGAAAACTAATCCTGATTCAATTTTTAATAATTTATGAAATTAAATCTAATACCACCCATTACTCTATTGGGTCGAATAGCAGATTTTTAAGAATAAATAAAGGAAGCAAAGATGAAGATTAGTTGTTCACTTTTTTGCTGCAAAACAACTGACTATCTGTTCTTATATAACCGTCATTGTAAACCGACAAATGTTTACTCCAACTTCGTATGGCGTTTAGTTCAGTCAAGTCTGCCCACAAAAGGAAAGCTGTCTGAAACAAAGCTAATTCCTCCTTAATATGTCTTCATTTCATAAGTCGTTTTAAACGTGGGCATTTTCGCACACCATTAGGAATGAGAGATAATTTATTAACACAAACCATCAGTAAAACGTGTAAGGATTTATTTGTTGTTTGAGTGGTCAAGCTTAGTCCTGCAAACCCGGCTTTGATGTTTTTCTCGAAAAATAAATCAATTCATACACAGACTGTACCTACTCTAAGATTTAAAAATTAACTTTAATGGCGTAAATCATCAAATGGTTTTCCGTTCGTCGTATATCACTTAAATTTTCTTGTTATCGAGGTAAAACCACTCTACATAATATTGTGCCTGCGCGAGAGCGCGCGTGTGGTGTGTGTGTGTGCGTGTGTGTGTGTGTGCGTGTGTGTGTGTGTGTGTGTGTGTGTGTGTGTGTGTGTGTGTGTGTGTGTGTGTGTGTGTGTGTGTGTGTGTGTGTGTGTGTGTGCGTGCGTGTGTGTGTTAATATGAACTGTCATCTAACGTTCACAGACCCACAGTAAACATGCTGTCAAGCCCCATAGCCGATTTTCTATGCTTCATGCCGCTTGCTAAGTAGCCGATTGCTAGAACTCCTTTTGGTGAAATTAAACTGTTCTGATTTCACAGTTGAATGAACTTTAGCAAATTAATAGCGTCTCGGTCCGTTGGGTATCCCTGTGAAAACTATGGAAAATTCAAAGTACACACCTAGGTGCGGTTTAAGCCCTGTATGTGGCATTGGAACAGACTTGTCTCACGTGTAATCAAGAGTGTATTTAGCGGATGTAAGTGTAACAGCTGACAGGCGTTCTGTTATCAGCTGCTGAGCCGTGCTCTGAACTCTCAGCACCTAAATTGTGCGAGTGCTGCTTCCTTTGGCCAGGTGTCCCAACTGCCGACCTGGTACAATTTCGTGTAAGCTCAAGTATCCACAGAGTAGAGTACTTTATATTAGCCAAAGTGCCGGAAACAAATATTCACAGTGAAGTACTCAACACCTGGGACAGAGCCTAAGCCTTTTTAAGAGCTATTGAATCTAAGGGCATTAGGGCCATCTTCGCGCAGCGAGTTGAACGAGTTATAAGCACTGGAAATAATTCTATCCATTAATTACTCCTCCCACTAATTAATTAAATATATAATTAAGATTAATTAAAACTAATTATATAATATAATTATTAAACAGTAATTAATTAATAATTATCAGAATAACCACTAAATTTGATTGTACTCAATCAGTAGTTTCCTTTAAACAAAACAAAAGATATCAGTTTAGGTAGTCTGTTATTCTTGATGTGGGATTCTGAGTTGGAAAGCAAGGTTATGAGTTTATTTAGGATTCTGAGCGGAATCTATGCAAAGGCGTAGCGGAAGGAAATGCAGCTTAATTAATTAATTACTTTTTAATTTCTGAATTCTTTTCCCAGTAAAATTCGAGAAAAACTCTTAACATATCAGCATTTTTAGCTGACTAACTACCTCGTTAAATTAGGAAGCCTAATTAATGCTCGCTAACTTCCCCACTCGTTGACATTTCCGTTCTGCCTAAAAGTAATTATTTTTAGCTGAGCCAAGACTTTGCATGACATTTCAGGTGCAGAAGTTGCTTAGTTTTCTGTCCAAAAACTGTAAAATGATAAATCCTTTAGACCGCAAAAATCCATTTAATTCCAACCAGCTCCCGTTCTGTGCAATTTTCCTCTACCATTCATGGGTGGCGGCGCTTCAGATGGAACTATCACAGAACCCCCATTAAGGTGGACAGTCAATGGATGTTTTCCTGCAATCACTCAGAGACCTATAAATTTCGGAAAATCTTACCTAATGATTCCAAAAAATTAAATAGTCTTCCCAAAAGTTAGCAAAAATTGGTGATTTTCAGCAAGTTTTAGGGATTTCTAAAAGTTCATGAACACAGCAAGAACTTAAAAGTGTGTAATTTTTGGTAGAGCCGTCACGTTCTGATAGCCTTGTAGAACATCTCGCCTAAATTGCAATTATACAATGTCCGCAGTTTCCATAGCGTCAAAATTGCATACGTTCTAAGCTGGCGCAGCCCGTACCCGGGCTATCGACTGGTGTGTGAAGTGGGTGGCTTTAAAAATACTGCCGAAAAGGAAACATACTAAATCTTTTTCTAAAATTTCTCTAAATATTATTTCCCCAAAATAGGCGATTGTTAGGCAGTCAGGTGTTTCAAAACTTTTTTGTACAAAGTCTACTATACATGTCCAGTTCGAAATTTTGCCCATTTTAGGCGTAAACTTGTTCTAATACTTTCACTGTTTTATAGAAAATTCTTAAATTATTAACTTAAAATTTGTTATGACTCATGTTATTTTTGAAGCGGATTAACACGTGCAGGATTAGAAAGGAAACTTAAAACGGTTTTTTCAATTAAACGACTGCTGTAGCAGACATCCAGCAATTAGAAAAACTGTACGAAGCCTGATGCATTGCCAACGGTTTAGTGTCATGTAAAAGAAAATCCTAGCTTTTGCAAGATCGGCAGATAAAAACCCTCCTGAAAACAAAACGTTTAATGAATAGACGAGCAGTTCCGTTGAAGTTGCTACAGTCCTCCAGTTTAAACCAAACCGGGAACTCTCACCCTAGTTCTAGTATTCGTTCAGAAGCACAGAAGACTGCGCCAAATGAGACCAGGGATTGATGTGGATTGTTATAAAACCCACCACCGGTATTGTCTAGAATAGTTAGGCTAGGGGGTCATTTCGTACGCTCAAAGCTTTTAGGATCAATGACCTATAATAGGAGGAAGAGTACAAGACTGCAACAGCTTACTGCTGTTAACCCTGTGTTTATATGCGTTTAAACTAGAAAGCATCTGACTGGCTAATCGCTTATTGTATGACAAAACTAGTACGGGTAGCCATTGAAAATCAACATGCAATTATTTCATTGTTTTAGATATACTCTAATTGCTGTTTAATTAGTCCAACAAGAATGGAAATAAATGGTGATCATTGCACCATAAATCTGACCGCTCTGCCGTCACCGAACCCCAACGGCCATTTGACCAACTTTCGCTTTATTGTTGTCGGTGTGATTACTTCTGTTGTTACCGTAATCGGTATTGTCGGCAGCGCCAACATGATTACCGTAATGCGGGCTCGCGGTTTCACCTCTCGCGTCTCGAAGAGTATTGTAGTCTTGCTGACCTGGGATATCGTTCTGCTGGTTAGTTCCTGGCTACTCCTCTCCCTAACGACCCTCTATCTGGGCGGTACCTTTTCCTATATCGGGAAATGGGTTCGTCTGTATCGAGTCTTCTATGTGGTCATCAATATTACCATGACCGGTGATGTGTGGGTCGCCCTGGTAATCACCTGTGAACGCTACATAGCCATCTGCTATCCCTTTAAGGCTCACTACATCTCCACTCCCAAAAACATCAAACTTTTCATCTGTCTAGCTGCGCTGGTGGCTTTCGCCTTTCCGATACCGCGATTCTTCGAATACCGACTGTTGGAGTGCAACCTGGCCAGCTCCCCAGACGAATTCTACGATGTAATGATCGGGTCGCAGTTGTTGCAAAGCAAAACCTACTGGATTAGCTACAGACTGATTTTAAGCATGATTTTCATTACTGTTTGCCCCATTCTGGTACTCTTTACACTGACAGTACGTATGGTAAAAGTGCTGCGCGGTCGAAACGGTCGAACTCAGATTGTGCTGCGAAAAAGGGGATATAACCTGCGACTTACAGCACCAACGGAAAGCTTTAAAACTGACGGTGTCTATAGACTGCATCAAGTTGCCACACAAACGGAGGCAAAGCTGAACAAACTGCTAATTATCATACTAATTAAGTTTATGCTTTGCTTCCTGTTGCCGATGGTAACGGACCTGATCGAGGCGACGCTGGCCGGTCAGTTTCAGCACAAAACTTTTGTCTATCTGGTCGACTTCAGCAACTTTTTGGTGGTGCTGCACGCAGCAACCAACTTTCTGGTATTCCTGTGCTGTTCGCCCAAAATTCGACGCCAGTACTTCAAACTGTCAAAACAGATTAAACCGCCAACCAAAAGCTCCATGTCTGACACAACTGCTAGCATAAAGATTTATGATACCACTTCGGGAGGGGTGCCTGTTTAACTGATTTAGTTGTCGAAATTTTAAACTTTAAAGTTTGTGTCACGACCATATATTTATAAAGTGCATTTGCATTGCATATCTGGTATTATTTTGTACATTAAATTTTTTAAATTATGTCTTTTTATGTTACAGGACTCTTTCATGGAGTTAAGGGGGGGGCTACTAAAGGTTTGCCCCGACTTTGTCCGATTGGCCTACTTTTTGGCGAGGATATAGAGCATGGCTGTGGTCAAAAAATATCGGGTACTGAGATCTTAGCTGCCCTCCAGCCATGTGCAGCCGTCGCGTTTATGTAACCGACCCCCATTTTTCGCAACTACCAACATAATTAATTAAAAATTTCTACTGACTGCTAGGCCCAAGCTGCCAGGCTGCCATTCGCTAATATGATTTGGCACATATGTCCCTACCTGCAGAAGAATGCTAGATGTCTGTTTCGTATCTGCATCTAAGGCAATTACTCTTCCAAGTCGAAGTTTCGGCAAAAATTTAAAAAATTTTGGCTAACGAAAGGAAAATTTTATTACTGGTGCGAGCTATAAGGCTGCAATTTGGTATTGAAGGAGGACCTATAGGAGTACTCATTTGTGCCAAATGGCAAGAAATTCTGGAGAGTGAAAAATGTTTTATGTCAACTTTAATCTTAAAAAATTGCCAAAAACGCTTTTTTGGGCAATGGTACCCCAGAAATCGAAAAACTTAAATTTTTTGAAATTAAAATTTTTTGAGATATTTGAACTCAGCGAGGTCGAAAACAACCCCACAAAAGATTTCAGCTCGATTGGTGAAGGTTTGCGACTTCTATGGCTGCAGAAAGGCTTTACACAGGATCCGACAGACTGAAGATGGCGGTTTCGACAATTTTTGAAGATTAAAGTTGATATAAAAATTTTCACTCGCAAATTTTTTCAGCCATAGAAGTCGCAAACCTTCACTAATCGAGCTGAAATCTTTTGTGGGATTGTTTTCGACCTCGCTGAGTTCAAATATCTCAAAAAAATTTAATTTCAAAAAATTTGAGTTTTTCGATTTCTGGGGTTCTGGTAAAGCGTTTTTGGCAATTTTTTAAGATTACAGTTGACATAAAACATTTTTCACTCCCCAGAATTTATTGTCATTTGGCACAAATGAGTACTCCTATAGGTCCTCCTTCAATGCCAAATTGCAGCCTTATAGCTCGCACCAGAATAAAATTTTCCTTTCGTTAGCCAAAATTTTTTAAATTTTTGCCGAAACTTCGACTTGGAAGAGTAATTCCCTTAGATGCAGATACGAAACAGACATCTAGCATTTTTCTGCAGGTAGGGACATATGTGCCAAATCATATTGGCGAATGGCAGCTTTGAAGCTTGGGCCTAGCAGTCAGTAGAAATTTTTAATTAATTATGGTGGTAGTTGCGAAAAATGGGGGTCGGTTACATAAACGCGACGGCTGCACATGGCTGGAGGGCAGCTAAGATCTCAGAACCCGATATTTTTTAACTACACCCATGCTCTATGTCTTCGCCAAAAAGTAGGCCAATCGGACAAAGTCGGGGCAAGTCGATTTTAGTAGCCCCGCCCCTTAAGCGCAGTTAAGCGAGCTAATGATACCATAATCTTTTTCATGAAAGAGATAAAGTGGAAGCTTGTGTGGAGTAAAATGAGTTAGAATGGTTAACTTTAACTCTACCCACTCTTACGCAAAAAGACTCTAGAAAAACAGAAAACCAAAAAGCTGTATTTTTATATGCATCGAAAGGTTGTACATACTTCACTTCAGTGCCGTGGGAAGGTGGTTATAGTAATTTGCTTAATGATGTTGACATTGACTTTTCCCTGGAACAATGGCAAAGTCAAAGTTGTAGACATAAACCGATTAAACATTAACATACTGGTTAACACCTATCAACAGTTTATGTTTGAACTTGTATTTTATTGGCTAAACTGAACTGACTAGATCAAATTTCATATCTAATTTTCATGCTTCTACAACTGAAATTATAATTTCTGACAGGTTAGGAAAGATAAAAATTTGAATATTTTGTAAAAAACAGCAACTCTCATATTAAAAGTGTATTAAAGACCTTTATTTAATTCAGGATCCTAAATGTGTAATAAATTAAATGACAGATTGACAATCGTGCACGGGCAAACGTTTAGTAACAAAATCTTACTAATCCTAAACCATATTGCCAGGCTGTGGTCGCCAGGGCAAATTTTAATTCTCTGTGCAATAAAATGTTTGCACAATTCGAAATTTATCTTAACTTGTATTGATAATAAATATAAGGCGACTGCTACAAACCTTAAAATGAAGCGCACTTCTATTATGCACTGCCTCATACACCAACTGCAGTAAACGGATCCCCAGGTTTTCTTTGTTCGTCAGAGCTTCACAATAAGCAACACTTAAATTTCAGTCTTTGTGGGTCTGCACGAATTTAGTTAAAAGCTTTAAGTTTAGTTAACAGCTAAGTTACATAATGTAAATAAAGCTGTTAAGTTTTAGGTTTGGCTTATTTTTACACCAGTACAACTCAAAACTTGTTCCTCAGACTTCTGTTTCTGGAAGCGAAGCCCTTTACTGCAATTGACACCTTTTTCATTACTGATTGAGTTTGTTCTTTTCTTTATATACCACAGCTTTCGCTTTTGTGAAGTTGCTACTGCTACATATAAGCTTGAGGGTTTTAGGAAATTTATTTATTACAATCTATAACCAGTGTCATACAGTCATTTTGATACATTGATCCGGGGTCCAATTCTGGGGTCTAGTCCAACTCTGACAAGTAGTCTACTCCACAAGATTCCTAAACATTTTAGGGGTCTGCCATCTTACATTTTGCCCTTTTACATTTTTGCCATAGAATTTATGGAAAATGAAGATTTTTGGCGGTTTTCAAGAAATTCTTTGAAAGGAAGCGCTAAAAGTTGCTAGAAATCTGTAACTTTGAGCCAAAGCCGTTGAAACCAATTTTCTTCCAGGATGACAGGGTGTGCCCGATTTATGTCGGTCCGTGGAGGCTGCACAACTCGGGGTGTTCTCCCCGCCTAATCCTGTAACGATTTCTACAAATTTCATCCGCGTCATTTGGTAATTCAAACAGAGAAATCCAACGTAGGACTAAAATTTATCAGTTCATGATCTGAGACGTTGTTAAACTTAGTATGCGTAATGGGTGAGCCGGGAATAAACGCAGCTTCACGTCACTACTAAGATTGGCGCAACGAAACGCTGAGGCTGACCCGACTGGTGGAGACCGTTAATCTAGGCGGCTCGCACAACGCTAACTAACCTAGCCACGGGAATTGGATAGTTTTTGAGGGACGCCAACGGGGCGCCTAATGAATGTGGGGAGCGTGCACCAAAATACAAATTCAGTTATATACAGCCATGCCGTTATTTGAGGGGACAAAATTTTCGGCGACACTTAAGCAGACGCACACCTGAGCGTTACTTTCACAAAACTTAACCGATTTAGTTCAAATTTAGTATGGATGCATTTGAACACATTTCTGATCGATCTGCTGCAAAATTGTAAAATTTTAAAAATTTTAAATTTTTAAGTTTTCCAAGGGGGGACGGGACCAAGGGGAACCAAAAAGTTTTTGTCTCCGATTTCGCTCTAATAGGGACTTTCGATCCAGCTTTTCCTTAGCTAGTGTAAAAATGTGGTTTGCTCGATATACTGCTAAATAAACGAATAATAAAGAAATCTGCAGGTTCTTTAGTCGGTAGTGTATGCCTAAATATCGTCTCCTCGCGCCTATCTCACTAAATCGCTAAAACTAGAAATTGAGAAACACGATATTTTACTTCAATTATCAAATTCAACTATACATTTTCATGAATTTCCAAAGGTAAAAACTCAAAACAATATGACAAAAACACTCACTGCAAATTCACTACAACCTGGGAGTCACAGCTGCCAAAACAAGGATGTTCTCAAAAATACACCGAACTGCTCCCGCCCGTACCAATGTAACAATTAACACCTACACTTTTTCAAAACCTAACTCCATATTGTAAACTACCCAATTAGCTAAAGTAAATTTTGTTTCATCATTTATGTAGATTTTCACGAAAATATACGAAACGCAAGGAATATTTCACAAATTACCCCCTCTTTGCCCCGCGCGCCCGCACCGCGTTACAGTAATTAGTAGGATAAAATTTGAAATTAGTCACGAAACATACGTACTAGTATGGTAAAACGCGTGTAAGAAAATTTTCGAAACCGCAAAACTACACTAAGGAACCTCCCTAGAGAGACAAGGGCAGAAGGCCAAACAACACACGGGGCGCCTGCCCGGCTAAAGCAGAAAACTACGTAATGACACAAAATACACCACACAAACTACAATGTACAGAATCAAAAGACCCGCACGGAGCCACGCGGCATACAAGAGATGAACAAGAAAAAATTTTTCCCAAACCTCCGACA
>JASAND010014024.1:0-46939 GCA_030248195.1 Trissonchulus latispiculum
GCAACTAGGAGGCGCAGCTCATAAATATATACAAGGAAAAGTGCATTAATTTGCGCTGAAAGCGTGAAATTACTATTTTGACTTGAAAATAAATAAAACTTGACTGGGTTTTTGTCGAAACATTTAGGCCACATGACCTCAACGGCCAAACTTCTTCAGTCGTTTTCAAAACGCCGTAACTTGTTAAATTTGCGAACTTATATAGCAAATGATACATCAACTTAAAGCTTGAAGTGAGGACATTTTAGTGATGCAGTCAAGCTTTAGGCAGCTACTTCCTACAGTGATTTATACAAAGAAGACTATGAAACATTTTTAAACAAGGATTTCAGAAACCTGTGAAGTTTTATCAAACTCGGTTTTATACCATAGTGACGTGCATACGTGTGCTTGGGGGGGCGGGTTTCGGTTGGGGGGTTTGCACCCGCCCAGACCTGGAGCTCACCCCCCGAACCCGAATTTTTCCGGTTTTTTGGGCAAAAAAAAAGGAAAAATGCGGTTTTCCGGGGGCAGGCCGCCGGTTCACCCCCCACCAGAACGTCCCCTGCTGCACATGTCTGGTGACGTGCTGAGTGTCATGCTTCTTGCTTTCGCCAGAAGTTACCTAGAACCCGAGAAATTTACCAAAAGGTGCAAATTTTCGAAGTTTCATGACTTTTTGACACTTCAAATAGAAATTACACATCTTTGTGAAAGTTTCAACAAAAACAATGACCCTCCGCAACAGTCCAAATTCTGTTTCTGTGAAATAGTTTGCCGTTTAATTGAGGCAGGAAAATCTCCCAACAGGCTCCCAAAAATCTGGAAATTTGGAAATCAGCTGAGGTTTGACACCAAATATGTCTAATCTCGTTTATCTTTCGGCGTGTTGAAGATAGAAAGCATAATCCAGGAGCAATGTTATACAGATTTTCAATTGAATACGGTTTTGGCTAATTTTAAGGAATTGTATGAGAGTTAGTCCGCAAACCCAAAATTTTTTAAATTTTGACAAAACGATTTTGGAAATGTTTCTAGTGTGGCCACGACCACCGAAGTAGTGTGTTCTGAAAGTTTAGCCAAAATCGCAACCCAAAATCGGGAAGGACTAATAATAAATTTTATGACAGTGCCAGCATTGAATTTTAAGGTGGTGATTCCTTTTGGGCACGTATTGTTGATTGACGGTCCAAATCAAGATGAAATTTGATGAAACTTTCCAAAATATGGTCTTTTAGCATTGTAACACCCTCCGCGGAGTCCCGCTTCAAAAATTCGACGTCTCTGTTTAGGGTGGTTTTTGCCGAATTTTGACAGTTAGGCAGTGGCTGCACAGCTATGATTATGTTCATTCGAAAGATCTTGTTGAGCTCTACATTTTTGCTTTTTGAAGTACCTTTCTAGCTTTTCGCTATCGTTAGATATAGTTGATTTTCTTATTTTGGCATTGAAAACTTGTCATTTTTGCAGAAATCAAATAATCCGCCATTTCTTAAGCTACGCAAGCCGTAAAATTAAACTACGGGTTTAAATTTGAAGGTCTCGCCGAGACCGATTACCCGTGACATTGTAATCTTCTAACTGCTATCCCGTACGCTGCTATCATGGAATATGTAGTTTTTGCAAAAACATGACCAAATTTTTTCTAGCGATTGTGGAGCGTTTACTATGCAAGCTAGAGCTGGACGTGTTTTACATAAAAATACCCAGGGACCCTTTTTTAGTTGCCCAGATTGCTGCTTTCGAGCTTAAGTGGTCGCTTGCCAAAGTTGGGAAACGCAGGCAAAATCCAGGTTGTGCATACATTTTAGCTAGTTTCTTTATAACTAAGAGCGGTTTCATGATAATTAAAAAAGGGTCCCCAGGTATTTGATAGTGGAATCGAATGATGTCTCATGAAAAAAATAAGTTTAGTCTGCAAAATATCTGGAAAATTTAATTACTTCGAAAATGCAGTAAGATGATTTCCGAGAACTAAAGTTAGTTTTGTTGTATTCATTAGAAAGAACAAATGTTAAGCTGCATTTTGATATAAAAATGGCTTTTAAACTCCAAGTAATAATCGAGTAATAATGGTTCAGTTGATGTCTCCAATAGGAATCACCACCTTAAAGCAATTGCTTGGTTCTATGCAATCTTGTAGATAGATAACCGTGGGCGTTATATAGCCTAGTATTTTGTGGAAGTTTCAGCACTTAATACAGGCGTTTGTTTTAGTCAGCCAACCATCAAAATGTCTAGCACCATTTATTTTTTGTAGTGTAATTAGCGACGGCAGTTATCGCAATTTTCAAGCTAAAAACGAAGGACAGAATCAGTGTCTGCATCATTTACTCTGTTCCATAGATGTTGGCTTGGGGTGATGGTATACTAAGTCATATCCTTGAGTATTAACATGTAGTGCCATGGCATATTACCTTGAATTTAGCTCCAAAATCTAATTAAATGTTGCTGTCCCTAACTAACCAACCGTTATATCAATATTTGCTTTATATACATTATGACTCTGTTGGCACGTTACCTTACCAAAATGTTACAACAAAGTGCTAAATAAGCCCGGTTCATACTTCGTGTGCTTTGTGCTTTGTGCTTTGTCTTTTTGTGCTTTTGTGCTTTGTGCTTTGTGCTTCCCGGTTCATACTTTTTGGAAAAGCACAGTGCTTTGTGCTTTGTGCTTTTCTAATTCATACTCCAAAAATGTGCTTTGTGCTTTGTGCTTTTGTGCTTTTGTGCTTTCGGGTGTGCTTTCGAATGTTGAGCCGAGTTCAACATTTTGAGTTGTGCTTTTGTGCTTAGCCAATCAAATTGCAGTATTTTTGGCATTATCCAATAGAAAGGAGAAGCCGGTGAATCAAAAGAGATTGAATACGGTATTAAGGAAGACATAGAAATAAATAAATGATGGAAAAATAGGAAAATTATAAAAAATTAAAAAGTATATATCAATATTCAGTATACATGTCTAAACGGTAGGCATTTAATTCTAATTCACTGCATGATTTCAATTTGTTATCCTAACTTTGGTAATTTTTCTAACTATTTTAGCTATGGTGGTTAACAAATATTTTTAAATTATTTTGTGCTGTTGCTTTGCTTTGGCAAATATGCTGTTTAGAAGCTGATCACTGACGACCTTACTTTGTTTTTAAAATTTTTGAAGACCTGGGTTTTCTATTTAATTTGGGCAGAATATTCAGGATACTTTCTGTGTTTTCATATGTCAGATGACTAAATCTCGACTTGTGCTTTACTGTCCCCACGGGAAGTATGAACACGTTCTCGTGAGCACAAAAGCACAAAGCAAAAAAGGACAAAGGACAAAAGCACAAAGGACAAAGCACAAAGGACAAAGCACAAAGCACTCTTAGAAAAGGACAAAAGCACAAAGCACAAAAGCACAAAAAGTATGAACCGGGCTATACTCGCTACGCGAAGTATATTTCACCAAGTCTTTTGAATAATTTCTTCAAGCCTACTGTGTTGAATTCTCGGCTTCGGCCATATAGATAATTAGCCAACTCTGTTAATTAGTCAGTTGTAGTTTATCTCTCGATGTGAACAGTGGCCTGCGGACTTTGTCGCATACTTGTAGTATTAGCTGTGCTTACTGGTTGCCTTTATTGTTATTAAAGTTCTGTAGGTTATGCTATTAAAATTAGCCTTTTTAGCTATCGGTTGATGCCGGACAGTTAGCCGGTAGTAATAAAAGAAGCACCGAGACATATTTAAACAAATTTATATACGCTTATAAGTTGGAATTGGTAGATGCTGTTTTCTGAGGGCGACTCCTTCTCGAATTTTAAAGAATTCTAGAATGTAGTTGAAATTCTAGAATCCAAACTGCAAATCAAGCAGGGCAGCTACTTGATCTTCGTTGTTACCGCTATAACCAGACATGTGCAGGAGGAGAAGGGGGGTGAGCCGGCGGCGGAAGGCCGTCGGAAAACCTGATTTTTCCGGTTTTTTGTCCAAAAAATCGGAAAAATCCGGAATGAAGTGGGTGAGGGACCCTTCTTGGGGGGGTGAGCTCCAGGCCTGGGGGGGAGGGGTGAAAATTTCCCCAAGCACATGTATAAAACTAAAAAGAACTAAACTAAAAAGACATATTTAAAAATAAACATTTGTACGTTGTTTTATGCTGTATTCGGTCGTTCTGCATACCCAAATTTTAAAATATTTATAAAGTAATAAAAATATAATTAAAAATTTCTTATTTGTTCTAGTTGTGGCTTGCTATGGAAACTAACGACTGTCAAAAATGAGATCTCAGGATTGGCGTGAACTCGGCGCCACTACAAGCATTCATGGATTCAACGCCATTGCTGGTGGAAAATTGAAAGGCTGTAAATTGGTGTTTTGGACCTCGTTGCTGCTACTTTCATTTCTTGGAGCCATCGTCCAACTATCCCAACTCGTATGGGACTTTTCCGGACGACCAACCTCCATTCGAATGAGCATTATTCAGATAAATCAATTTCCTATGGTCCGAATTTGTCCTTACAATTGGATAAGCTTGGAAAAGATTGATCGGTTGGAATTAAGTCGGCAAGAGTTGCTGTTTATTCTTGATAAGCTACAATTTTGGACATTGAATATGACAGACCAAGCAGACCTGGACGAACATTACGACAGCACCAAGCAACGATTAATGCAGAAATTCTCAATGCAGAATATAACATTTTTTGAAATTTTGGATGGCATTAGCTATGATGCTCCGGACATTTTCTCCTACCCAGTAGAATATATCCAATCCACTAAGTCGGCATATACCAACATTTGTTACAGTCTAGAACTTACAAATGGTTCTGATCAATACACCGCAGAAACTGTGCCAAAGTTGGATGTAACGATCAATTCAAGTCTGACGTCGGCGGATTTGACCATTCAGAATGAACAATATCAGGACCGTAACGAACCTGGCTCTGTCAACATATACATTGGGAATAAAACCCATGAATGGGAATGGTTTCAGGTCCCACCAGGATACAACTATGTCATCATCATACGGCCGGAACTGAAAGTCTTTCTGAACACAGGCACGTCACCCTGCACCGACATTGACTATGACGAAAGGGAGTGTCAATTTGCCTGTTTCTGTGCTGGGATCAGATGTGCAGAAGACTGCGTTGTCTTCAACGGCACCGGTAAAGGAGTTGCCCTGGATCACCTATGCAGACGAGCTCAACGCGAAGTCCTCTCCACGGAGGACAGCTCAGAATGCAGCCAGTTGTATGAGGACTGTCTGGGAACTTGTCTAACCTCCTGCAAGACTTGGGAGTATTACGTAATAAAGCGAACCAGAGCGAGGACTCAGGACGAAGGGATAACCAAGCTCATGTTCTTCACAAATAATGTCAAGAATGAAGTCATCATGTTCGAAGAGTACTATACCTACAGCTGGCACTCCTTGCTTGGTGGCATCGGTGGCATTTTGTCCCTGTTTCTTGGTACATCTATAATATCTATTTTGCATGTATTTTATTTTTGTTGTTGTAAACTGTTCAACGGACAAGAGCGTGTCACTCCTGTCTTGAAGAAGGAAACTTCTGACACTGCGAAGATAGCTGGCCGCGGGTGTTGTTCACGACATGCCTCTTAATTAATTCACTATTTCATCAACTACTTGATGTTATTCCAATATAGCTATTTTTGTTGTTTTTTGTGTTTAACCAGTTTTTGCCCACGATTTCCATTATGCAACCAAGCACTTTTTTTACCGAATTTTAATTCGAATTTTATCCAGTATTACTAATTTTTATGTCGCTCGCTTAGTATCGACGTCGGTTGGATAGCATATGCTTGTTCATTGCTTGTTACATGTCCGGGAATGTGCAACTGCGGAATATTAGGATTTATACCTTCTAAAACCCTGCGCCCAATCGTGCCTTCTGTTCACAACATGGGAGCAAGTTAGATTTCGAGAAACTCAAACATGAAACTGTCAAATGTTGCTTCTCAGATATAATGGTTAAACTAAACGATCTGGCACCATTTCTTGAAAGCTACTTTAAATTCCGAAATTCGGGCAAAAACGGGTTGAATCCGGCTTACAGTACAGTCCCGTTTTCGGGCCAGTTTCAGAAAACTTAAAGAGTACTAGACTCGACAACTATAAAAACAGTCAAGTGTACGTTCCTTTTCAAATGGCTACTAGCACTCGGCTGGCGAGGTACTAGATGCAACCAATACTACTAATACTACCTGGGGCCGGTTCCATAAAAGTTTGCGAGTACTAGACTCGACAACTAGATTCATGCTAGTTGTCGAGTCTAGCACCTCAAGTGTACCATAAAATCCTCGCAGTCGAGTAGCTACTAGCACTCGACTTGCGAGTCTAGCTTCTCACAAGTTTGAACACTACTAGACTAATCGGGTTCCATAAAACTTTCGTCTTGCCTTGCTAGTACGCTACTAGCATCCGTCTAGTTCTCTAGTCTATTTTGACTAGAGAAGTGATAATTAAAGTTTCATAACTTTTTCATTTTTTATCAAAATAGACTCAAAATCAAGAGACTCACGTTTTTAAATCTTTTTTCGATTGTCTGCAATTTTTACAAAGTTTCATTGAGATTTGAATTTTATGCGATTTTTTACAGGATTATGGTTATTTTCCGGCGAACTCGCACTCGCAGTGTTAGTCCTCGCACTAGCACTGCTAGTTTGTCGAGTCGCCGCACTCGCTTAGCTAATTTCGTCGAGTTAAGCCAAAAGTTTTATGGTACACTTGACTCGACGACTAGCACTTGCATTGCGAGTTCTCGCATGCTAGTACCGGCATGCCAGTCAAAGTTTTATGGAACCGGCCCCTGCTCCACAAAAATTACTAGGCGAGGTAGCAAGGAACTAGTACGAGTAAAGATCTCCAGGGGCCGGTTCCATAAAACTTTGACTCGCATGCTGATCCTAGCATGCGAGAACTCGCAATGCCAGTGCTAGTCGTCGAGTCAAGTGTACCATAAAACTTTTCGCTTGACTCGACGAAATTAGCTAAGCGAGTGCGGCGACTCGACAAGCTAGTAGTGCTAATGCGAGGACTAACCCTGCGAGTGCGAGTTCGCCAGAAAATAACCATAATCATGTAAAAAATCGCATAAAATTCAAATCTCAATGAAACTTTGTAAAAATTGAAGACATTCGAAAAAAGATTCAAAAACGTGCGTCTCTTGATTTTGAGTCTATTTTGTTTTATAAAATGAAAAAGTTATCAAACTTTAATTATCACTTCTCTAGTCAAAATAGACTAGAGAACTAGACGGATGCTAGTAGCGTACTAGCAAGGCAAGACGAAAGTTTTATGGAACCCGATTAGTCTACTAGTGTTCAAATTTGTGAGAAGCTAGACTCGCAAGTCGAGTGCTAGTAGCTACTCGACTGCGAGGGTTTTATGGTACACTTGAGGCACTAGACTCGACAACTAGCATGAGTCTAGTTGTCGAGTCTAGTACTCGCAAACTTTTATGGTATATTTCGACTAGAGCTGAAAACTATTGCGGAATAATTTGTTCATTTTCTAACGAGGTAAACTCAAATTTAAGAGGGAACTTTGTTGAAGCTTTTCTAAGGGCCTTTTCGTGCGAGAGTTAAAAGAGCAGAGTTAAACGAGTTAAAGTTAAATATTTTAACTCCTGTTCGCGCACTCAGCGAGTTAATTTTAACCCTGCCTGTTTTAACTCTAGCAGGGTTAAAACGAGTAGAGTTAAATGAGTTAAAATCGGGCGAGTTAAAATTAACTCGCTGAGTGACCGAACAGGGGTTAAGAGAGTTAATTTTAACTCGTTTAACTCTGTCGATTCGTTTGCATTCTTTTCATGCTCACCTTCAAATCAGATTAAAGCAGTGACCAACATGATCGGCAAACTATGCTTCCGCCTTGTCTTGAATGAATTTCGGTGGTTTAATATTCCTCTTTTAAATAGTGCTACCAAGAGTACATAATATAAGAGTGTGCCTAGTGGCCACCCATCACTTCAAAGAATTTCGTGCGCTATGTTTGCGTTCTAAAGCTCGAAGCAGGCACAAAATTCGCGCACGCACTGCTTGTTTTCGAGCTTAAGCAAATAAACATAGAGCGAGTGAGCGTACCCCCGTTTCGACTAGGTACTGATTTGCGGGGGGGTCACTAGGGTCTGATTTGCGGGGGGGGGGTGGGCAGTTAGCGAGCAAAGCATAGTTTTTGCTCTGATAAGAGAGAGCTTGCCTAGTGGCATACTCTTATCATTATGTACTCTTGGTGCTACTAAAGTCTGACACAAAAATGTGTGTACAAAATCTGTAAGGCCTCCAGTGAACTCAATATACATCGTAACCCCATAAAACCATATATTTTCGGAATCCTTGCTGCGAGACAAACATTTTTATAAAATTAAAAATTTTTTAAAATTTCAAAAATTTTAAAATATCGGTTTTTCGGTGAATTTTTTCGGACCGTTCAAGCTATTCAGCTCATTCTTTCAGAAAAATTTTCCCGTCCGAAGACGCATCGATTGACACAAGAACGAAATAAATCGGTTGAGAAATAAGCATTTTATTCCAAAATTTCGTTTTTCCATTTCCTTTGATGTTTGTCGCTTTTTGCAACTTTGAATGGTTATTACTCGCGACTCGCTCAACGGAAAACTTTTTCATTTAGATTTTAGGGACCGCCTAGGCGCTCGCTTTCACCTACTATATGTGGTATTTTAAAGTTTAACAGTTTTAAGCAGAGTTGGAAGTGGGTTGCGGGTACCCGCGGGTCGACTTTCAGGTCGGTGGGTACCCGCGGGTCAGAGCGGGTCAATGGTCACTTCTGTTCACACCAATTTTACGGTAAATTTTGGGCGAATTTTACTAGAAAATTTACAATTTGCTATTAAATATTCATTACATTATAACTGCTTTTATAATTAAATTATTTCGATTCTGTCTGGAATCTCTTGTCAAGCGTAATCAGTAATATCCTTAGGACACAGCCATTGTTTTATGTACTTTATCACGCCAAAGTCTTGCTTCTGCATCGATTGACGAATTGAGTTGTTAGAAAATAATGTTGGGAACTTATCCTGCACAAGAGTCTATAATACCAAGAGTGGGAAGCTTGGCCCTTCCTAATGGAAATGGCCTGCGAGATGCTCGGCACATTAAGGCCGAAATCTCGGGGGGGATACCACTTACCATTGTTCAGCATGTGTTTATATGCGTTTGGACTAAAACGCATCTCATTGGCTAATCGCCTGCCTTATGTCAAATTTACATGTATTAGCGGACCCCCCCCCCCGAGATCTCGGGGGGGGGTCCCGCTTAGCGTTGTTAAGCGTGTGTTTATATGCAGTCGAACTGAAAAGCCTCAGCTACCGCAATCCTCATCAGTGCTTTTCAATTCGACTGCATATAAACACACGCTTAACAACGCTAAGCGGGACCCCCCCCCCCTCGGGAGGGGGTCCGCTTATACATGTAAATTTGACATAAGGTAGGCGATTAGCCACTCAGATGCGTTTTAGTTCAAACGCATATAAACACATGCTGAACAATGGTAAGTGGACCCCCCCCGAGATTTCGGCCTCAATGTGCCGAGCATCTCGCAGGCCATTTCCATTAGGAAGGGCCAAGCTTCTCACTCTTGGTATTATAGACTCTTCAAGCTCGGGATGTCGACGTAGTCCGACGAGTTATGATCATTACTATTTTGACTTGTAGGAATAAAGCGATCTGAAGCAAACTCCTAAAATGTTAGCGAATTTATTCAAGTTTGGACACATCATTTTATATAAAAATGCGACAATCACCATGCAGGTGTCAGAAATAAACAAGAATGAACTGATATTTTATGAAACTGCTCAAGAAAATATATATATATATCTTCAAAAAATTGCCTAAATTCTGAATTCTACTGGCTGACCGAGATGACAGCACGTCAAACATGTTTGCATGGCCATAGAATGCTCAGATCAGCAAAAACGAAGACGAAAGCTAGTGCAGTTAACTTTGAACTCGCCAAATTTAATTTTGAAACTACTAATACTTTGCTATGCAGAAGTTAAAAGCGAAAATTTTGCTCAATCCGTACTATACAGTACTTAAATACACGGAAATGTCCAAATTAAAGAAGTGGGTCGAGCGGGTCGACCAAAACCCAGTGGGTCGCGGGTAGCGGATCGCGGGTCAAGATCCGCGGGTCGCGGGTACCCGCGGGTCACGAAATTACGACCCACTTCCAACTCTGGTTTTAAGCATCTATGCACAAATGTTTAATTTACTATCAACAAAGCACAATCTAGCACAACAACAACCCAAACCACCGTAAGACCATCGATATTTTTCTAGCCAAAGTTTAAACTTGAAGTAGCTACCCTTTAGCAAAATAGTCGACAAAAGGGGGTGTGCGTTGGAATTAAACGTTGTATATAGGAAAAGCTAATTAGTCATTTGTCGCATAATCGTACACAGCAAAGCTCAATATAACAAGCAGCTGCTCCTTGAACGGTGTTAGTGTGCAATACACGGTGTCATTCATGATAGCTTTCACACCATGCTTTGCTTATACAGTGCTTTGTTACGAGCAGGGATCCCTAAAACCAATTTAAGGGCGGGTCAGTTTTTTGCCGATTTTTCGACCATCTCCGATTTTGCTCATTTTCACATATTTTGTAGTCCCCATGGGTCCGCAAAACAAGACAAGAGCGTTTTGCGAAATATTGCTTCTATCGTTCTGTACAGGCCCTCAAAGGTGACCTCGACATGTGTTAAACACAGGAAAATGAAAAAGTTACGTTAAAAAGTTTGTGACAGAAAAATTTTTCGCTGTATAAGAGTCAGAACTCTGAAACCTCTTCAGAACCATTAAGGACATATTGTAGAGTGCAGCTATCTCCACTGAAGCGATTCTGTTCAGTATTGGATTTTTGGCGAATTTTCAATCAAAGTCAGTTAGCTAATGGAACGGGGAGCAACTTTTCTCATACAAGCATGGGTTTAAAATGTTGTCTGTGCAAGATAAGACGAGTTAGAAGTTATACTGGGCAGTCCTGCAAGGTTAGGTCAGTGCAGCACTCAATCATGCATTATGAACGCCTGGATAGCTGGCCATGAGCCACGTCTGCACTTAAATATTAACTTAGTAAAGGCTTTAATTTGGTGTATCGGTTAACCCTGTTTTCGGTCACGTTTGGTCTCCACCTGACCTTGCAGGGGCTCATCACCGGAATTTTCAAGTTTTCCGGCTTTGAACCTGAATAACTCTGTCACAGTTTGATTTCGAACGCTAATATTCTAAGTTATTTTGGAGAACATATATATGGGGGCATATTAGTGTGTGTAAATGAGCGAAATCTGTGACTATCGATTTTTGACCAAAGTGACCCCCCCTTAAGGACTGAATACATCATGATGTTATGGTTACGGATTCTGGTTATTTCCACACGTAACTTTGTAACACACGTTCTGCACATCGAGCTTAAGTTTTGAGTTGTTTCATTCGGTACTTAACGAATAATTAGCTATCGATTAATTCCATGTAATTTGAAAATGATGCTTAAGTTATATGATTAAAATGATCAATTATTTCGATGTTCTATTAATCTATTAAGGACAATACCCCAATAAGAACGGCGTGTTAATAAATAAGAATAGCTAATATTCCTATAAGATCTTGTGCTTAGTTGTTTTTGAAAACATAGACAAAGGCCTCTAAGAGGCAATGGCAGTGCTGTTCCCAACGAGACCGGCGAACCTTGCTTCGTTTTTGTAACGACGCCTCACTCTAGTGTAGCGATCCAGTTAGGAGTAGTACAACCTTTCTTCTTTTGAATTTTGAACTTTGAGGTGACGACACGGAGTAACCGCTCATGCAGCTTACCGGAGGCAATTGTTAAGGCTGTAGTAGCACGCATCCCTGAAAGGACGGCCGGGCCGCCCCTTGGATTATTTTGGATAAACGCGGAGCTGAGAAATAAGTGCCTCAGGCACTCGATGGAAATGCACGACTCCTGGCTTGAAGTCAGAAACGTGCTAGAATTTCTTTAATTCTAGACTTGACAAGATCCTCTACTTGTAGCGCAGTAAGAAACCAATGTGCTAACCGAGGTTCTCTTTGCTTAGTTTCATCGATAAATACTGTATGGACGATGGCTTGGTCTTTAAGAGCTAGCGTACTCAATATTCTGTCAATCGAAAAATTGTTGTTACAATCGGAAAGCTCGTACCAAAGGGGTTCTAATCAATCTAATCTAATCGCCCCCCTTTCCAGTAAACATAAGCCAGGGTCCGTGGGAATTTTGCGAACCCGTGATTGTTTTGTGAATTCGTTAACAAAAAATTTTGTATTACTGTCGCTACACAAGAACTATCGGAATGAAATTTGCAAGATATATAGAGGGGTCATTATCAGTTGATAAATACCAAAATTATTTCGATCAGACTTAGCGACAGCTAAAATTCTATTTGACTTTTTGCTAACGTTACTATAATTGAAAATATTTAAACAGGAGGGAATATGTTAGTCCTGTCGCGAAATGTGATCCATTTGGTACGCCGGTCAGATCAGATGTGCCAAGGAACACGTGAAAGGATAACAGCCAACTGCATCGACCACAGCATGAGGGAAGTGTCCAATAGTGTTGTGCATTGGCCGGTGCGGCCAATGGCTGGCCAATGGCCGGCCATTGGCCGGCCAAGCCATTGGCCGTTGGCCGAGAAAATCTCGGCCAGTTGGCTTGGCCGGCCATTGGCCGTTGGCCGGCCAACGGCCAATGGCCAACGGCCAATTGGCTGGCCGTTGGCCGTTGGCCGATGGCCGGCCAATGGCCGTTGGCCGGCCAACGGCCAACGGCCAACTGGCTGGCCGTTGGCCGTTGGCTGGCCAATGGCCGAGTGCTGGCCAAGCTCAAATTTACTGATCTTGTGCGTTAACTGTGTTGAAAAATTTAATTTTGCTGCATAATATCGTAAGCATGTTGCTGTATAAACGTCACATTAGATACAGTACTACAGATTTTCACTTAGATGTTGACAATTTATATCGTTATTAGAGTTATTTTACAATTAAATTTGCTAATTGCATGCAAATTTTAAGTGTGCTAACAACGCAGTTTTTAAATTTGTCTGGCGTATTTAGTAATAAATTCTAATTTCATGCATTACGCATTTCCTACATGTTTTTAGAAATACGGACTTTTCATTTCTTTCCTATCTAAGAGCTCGCCTATCCCTTCCGAATCCCTTTCTGCAGCCTTTTCTTTTTTATTCTAAGCTGTCGAGCAAGCTTTGTTAGTCTTCAGCCATCTTAGTTGTGCTTGACATGCGGGGGTCAACAGTGGTTGGCTGGACAACCATTGTTGGCCTGGGTGCAACTGAAATAACCGTACGTCTGATTTGGCTTGGGGGTTTGTCTGGCGGTGAACGTCTCATCATTTTATTGCGGTCCTCCAGCAAAACTAAAACAGAGTTATCGCGGGTTGGAGCTAAATGTTTGGAAATTTTATAAATATTGTAAATTGTAAATTGTACTACTGAAATAAAGTTTAATTAAGCTGACGCCTAATTAAGCAAGGTAGACGAATGAAAATAGTAAATTCCGGCTTAACGGCAACGTTGGCAAATAGCTAAAGAACGGCCAATATCTTACGGCCAAGAAACAGCCAACGGCCAACGAGCGGCCAACGGCCAACCAGTGGGCCGTTGGCCGGCCAACGGCCATTGGCCGGCCATCGGCCAACAGCCAACGGCCAGCCAATTGGCCGTTGGCTATTGGCCGTTGGCCGGCCAACGGCCAATGGCCGGCCAACGGCCAACGGCCAATTGGCCGGCCAACTTCAAACTCCGGCCAAGCCAAGCCAAGCCAACCATGGAAATTTTCGGCCAATCCCAACACTAGTGTCCAACCGAACCCGAACGCCAATCTTGTGGGCCACTGCTTACGAGGCCGACCGACTTGTTTAGTTTTTATTTCCGCTAATTTAAGCACATAACATGCTTCGAGCAATCTTTATGTTTTACGTTTCCTCAGGCGTTTTCAATCACGGCCCTGCCCTGCTCTAAACTAACACAGCGCATTTTTACTTTCTAAAAATAAAATCTCAAAAACTGAACAAAGAACAGACACGATTGCACGCAGATAAAATAACATCACTATTTACAAAGAGACAGACATACAAAAATGAAGAATCAAAGGGCAAATCTTGACGAAATAAATTATTTGCAGCAACAATAAATAGAGCAACTTCCATGGAATTCAATAGAGATGGCAATTATTCGTATCAGACTGTAAAACAATATAATACTCAAACTCAATAAAAAATGTCTGCTAGGAAACAACTTCATTAAATAATTTACAGCAACATCATGAATAATTATTCACCAAAGGCTAAGAATATAACATTACTTCAACGATGAATATTATGACCAACTTGTTTGTGAATGTGCCAAAGTGTATGAATGTATCAAATGCTCCAAAACCACGAAACCAAGCTTTTTCATGTCGCAGGAATACCAAATCCACATTTAGTTCTCGCTTTGTAGTAATCCGTATTTGGCGCACACTATTTCCTTTTATATACTACATACCTTTACTGTAAGAAAAGTAAAAAGCAAAATATATTATACAATGTCAACTAGTGATGGAATCTGGGTCACGTTTTTGACCAAAGACCCACTTGACCCAAGAGAATAGCGCGGCCCAGACTGACTTTATCTAAACGTGACTGTTTTCTGCAATGCTTTTGAAATTCCGTAACCAATTTTTGGAAAGAGGCAAGAATAAGTGCATTCCATTATTTTGCGAAACTAGGTCAACATTTTGGTTTTTCTTTCAAAAAGACCAGTTAAATATGGATTTGCAACCTCAGCCAAGGTTTTTTAAAAAAACTGTGATAAGAGGGATCTCTCGCGATATCTCCAAAAGACTTAACTTTTGATTTTTTTGACCAATAACTTTAAAATTTTGAGCGGGGACATACGGGCTCATAGGGACAGCTGTTATGTGTCCACCATGGTACGTGGCTTTTGCTTTTGCTATGTGGAACCGATTCAACTAGAACTGGAGGGAAAGTCATACCCATAACTATAATGATATCTGCGAAATGACATCTAGATTTAATTAAATTGTTAGTGATCGCGAAGTATTTTTTAAAACTTAGCTAAATTTCCACCTCACAAATTGAAACCGGAAGCTGCTTTAAAGATTTGGTAAGACCCTGTGACTCAGACCCAAAATGCCCCACATGAAGCTTCACCCAGACCAACACTGATACAAAAGTATCACAAAATTTGACCCAGGACCCAGCTTTCATCCCTGATGTCAACGTACACATATATGAACGATTTTACAAAAATGGTCATAATTACTATCTGGCTTTTTCCCAGGCAAAAATTTCTGGGGAGGGGAAGTCTGGGGGCAGTCCCCCCAGACGGATTTCTGGGTGGGAATTTTTCAAAAATGGTTAAAAAACAGCTATTTTTTGCTGCCGAGCTAAAAAATTAACTATTTTAAACCTAAATTTAAGCTTAAAATAGCTGAAAAATGCTTAAAAATGCCTAAAAATCCGGCGAAGCAGGAAACGTTTTTCAAAATTTACCCTCGAAACCCTATTTTTCCGGCCACTCTAGAGTTCTGGGGGGAGGGGAAGGCCCGAATCCGGGGGGCGATTCTGGGGGGGGGGGCAAGTCTGGGGGGGAACCGATTTCTGAGGGGGGGGCGCACCCAACCCCGTGCCCCTGTAGGAAAAAGCCAGACTATTAGAAGCAGAGGCCACACAGTACATAATAGGTCTGCACCAGCACCACGACAGAAGACAAATCTTAAATCTTTAAAACCTATTGTCACAAGTTACTATAACAGAAACAAACGAAAACCAGGTCATTTGATAGCCCGTCAGCCGCGTCCAAAGCCCAAATCTGCACTAACACTAAATATCGTTAATAATAAAGGTCACTCACTTTCGCCCCACAAGAATTCGAGATCTGATAGCAGCAACGGCTAGGAGATTACTTAAAATGTACAATTCAATTCAATCCAATTAAACAAGCAACAAAATAATAATAACAGACAAGTGCAACATTTCTGCACTAATACAATACAGACTACAGAATGCTCACTTCTTTTATTTCCAAATCCCAACATCCTATTCCTAGGACAAAGCTAGGAATTTGAGTCGTGTTTTGATATGGCCACCAGTTTTCCCACATTAGCCATCCATCAGAATTATTCGCTTCATTCTAAAGTGACTGAATAGCATGGGACTCTGCAGGGATCCCCTACCTCCTCCCTTCACCAAACAAATCCGAAAAATCCCTAAATCCACAAAAACAATGTATACATACCATTCAAACTACGCACTAAGCAACAGATACGCAGACATACTTGCACATAATAATTATGTATATACCTATAACGTTATACATTATGCTACATCCAGAATTAAAACTGTTTAGCTAAACGCCAAGACACGCAGTATTAAGCAACCAACCATTCACTAACAAAGTCTATCTACATACCTCATATTATGTACAGTACAGGACAGCACAGTATCTACATTATAGCACTTACGTCTCGGAAAAAGTCCTTAGAACCGTACCATTCCTCTAAACCAGTGCAGTGATGCAAGTGGCTCAAGGCCAACAGCACTGTCCAGGCCCATACAAACCAGAACCTCTCGTACCACCGACTGAGCTTAAGCCATGAAATTGGCCAGAATCAATTGAATAATTCCCACAGACGCTGGCAGCATCCCACTCAATCCCCCACCCCCTTTCCTGACCATCAAGACGGGGGTCCTCCTCCTTCGGGAGTCCCACCGACCTGGAGGACGTCCCGGACGTCGGGAGGGAGGAGGGCGAGGACGGCCCTGAGTTGGGTCTCCAGTTTCCCCTGGAGCGAGAGGGGGACGGTCCTCGCGTGGGCCCGGACGAACCGGTCCTTCTCCCGGAGACGGAGGACCATGTCCACGAGTTCGATCTCAGAGCGACCCCCGACGGCGCCCCGGAGATCCGCCCCGCACAGCGCCTCCAGATGGAGCAGCTCCAGTTTCTCATTGATCTCCACCAGACGCTCAGACAGCCAACTCTGCAACACAACACCAACAAATAACACAATCATAGTCATGGACAGAAGGCTGGCTCTATATATAGGCTCTTCTAGAGATCACTTTCAAATGATGCTCGAAGAAGGCCAAAAGTCAGCAGCACAACGAAGAGACGAGCTATACGGAAACCACAGTTTCAACAACCGTCTAGCTACTGTCCTTTAATGTGTAGTAGGGTCATGGAAAAACAACCACCTATAGGTTTACCTTGCGATTTTACTCTTAAGCGATATTCAGGAGATCCCAACCACACGCTTCTGGGGCGCTACACAACAACTCATTATTTATTTTTGAGCACATTTTAGCGTATATAGGTACTGCAACATTGCTAGGGAGAGGGCGATATGGGGAGGGGGGGGCTCAAAGTTGCCCCCCTACCATCGAAGGGGGGCTCACCAAAAATGGGGAGGCATATTTTTGAAAACAAATTTGCTAATTTTTACTTTTCTTGTGTAAGAAATGCCAAAAATCGCTAAAAAATGACTAGTTTTAGGTGTTTTTATGCTAAGATGCGAACATTTCGTTAAAATTTCAGGCGACGGCGAAGCCGGAAAATTTTTTGAAAAGTTAGGGCAAAAATAGAAAAATATGGCATTTTTGGGTTATGGGAGGGAGGTTGGAATTTATGGGGGGGGGGGAACCTCGAAGGTTGCCGAGTCGGGGAGCCCCCAGTAAAAATAAGCCAGATATAATTCCCCCACGTTTCAGTCAAGTGATAAAAAAACTATAACCGTAGGATAGATAGGAAAATTAGATCTATTAAACCCATGTAATTATGCACCTCAAAGTTAGCGGACTCAAAGAATCGTCGATAGAGGGCGAGCCAGTCCCCTCGCAGTCCGGAGGTGAGATGTGGTCCGGCGGCGCGGAGAGTGGCGAGGAACTCCTCGGGGTCGAAGTCCCGGGCTCGTGGGGTCCCTCGGAGCGGGGAGATGTGGCGCTGGAGCGGCATGAGGCCCGCCAGATATCGCTCCAGCGGGATCATGAAGCTCTGAGTCAGTTCGAAAAAGTGACGTCTAATCAGGACTGTCTGAACCTCCGTCGGCCTCTTGGACTGCAGACCTGAAACGGAATACGACAAAAGAGGAGTCCAGATCACACCAGCTACCAATCAGCACACGCACAACTATTATGCTCCCCTGCCCTTCTATTCCTGACCTCCCCGACCCCCCTCACTGAACCACCACTTAGGCCATCCCTACAGGATTTGCATTTTTAGCAAATTTAAGCTTAAAAAATTTAAGTTAAAAATTGTAGAATTCTTGGCTTAGCAGATAAATAGATGTTGTTAAACATTTCTGGCCCCCCACCCCAGATTGAAATCTGCCACCTGAAACCGTGGCATCGAAATATAGGTACGGTACGCTATCTATGCTCAATGTTAACAGCCACTGGACACGTCCCCTTGTGTAAACCTCTCCTACAAAAATAACGCGTTAAAATGAATGAACTGACGGCCTGCACAACACAGAAGGATAGTTCAATATATATATATATACGTAGAAAGAGATATGCGACCTGCCTTGGCTATCCTAGGATGCCAAAATTTCCGGAGGCGGGGGGTTTGGCGGACTTTTGGTCTGTTTTGAAAAACTGATGAAAATCAGTTGTTCTGCTGTTGAGCTTTTGCTGTTAACTGGACTATATGTACTTAATGTACATAATAACTTCAACTCCAGGCAACAGTGTGCTATATATATACGTATACCTTTCAGGAGCCGTTTGAGAAAGACCTTATCCTTGCTGAGGAATCCAGACCAACGCGTCTGAAGTCCCAACTTTCCCTCAGTCCATTTGGCCTTGGCGAAACCGCCGGAACCGGAAGGAGGAGGACCGCCGGCACTGGGGACACGAGCCAGAGGAACCAGAGGGGAGGAGGGGTTCCCTCTCCTCGTCAGAGGGAGCGGAAGAGCACCACTGAGTGGAAGGGGCGCACCGGAACCCCCGTTGGCCGCCGACTGGACAGCCTCGTTCAGGCGAACCACGTGAGGCCAGTGCTGAAACGTCTTCGCAAAGAACGGGTTCGTCACGCCTAAATCCAAACAAACCACCTCAAATACAAATAGTAAACCGTCTTCAAATCAGGTACAACAATATGTACACACTCAATAATACGGAACACTAAAACTAAAAAACTCTGAAAGTCTGACCCAAATTGTGAATGTTGCGATGTGCTAAATTCGACAAAATTACAAAAGCAAAATTTTTGGTAATTTTAAAAGGACAATAAGTCGTTTTAAAAACAATTTGGCACCTTAGGCGCCATAACTAAACCTAAAATATGAAATTTTTTGACAAAGCAAAAAATTTTAAACCTTTGTGGGACTCCGGCCCCAGACCAAAGTTACAACCCAGCAAGCGCCCGAAAAAGTCGAACCCGCGGTCTCCTGGTCAATGCGCAGATGTAGAACCAACTGAGCCCCGGGTGCTTCAAAGTGCTTGGAATGACCAGCAGCCGGAATCAGCATAATAATTATTGTCTTGTGAGGAAATCACTATCCAACCAGGAAAACCTCCACTTATTTGTTGCCTGGATTTAGGCTAAATATAGACCATAAGTTTCAGGTAGATATTATCTGCAGCTGGAAACTTTTGAAAATTTTGGAGACCCAATAAATCCCGGAGGGAAGCAGAAATTCCGGGAGGGGGCGATCTCGGAGGGGGGGAAGATGTTTTCGGAAGAGGGCAATAAATTTCGCCCCGCCCCGTAAAAATAGCCCAGACTTCTGGGTTTGACCTTGGACCCCCACCCATGTTAACGTCAAAGTGATAAAATGATTCAAAAATTCAATATATGTAGTCAGGGCGGGGAAAACACACCGAAATGATGGGAAAAACACCCCCACCCAAATAACTCAAGGTAGCAGACATAGAGACCTAGTATAGCGCAAATGAAAGCGCGATCTTTTTACAGTAAAACCATTCCCATAAGGTTGGTATGGGCCAAATTGGTCTATTCTGATAGTGTTCCAAAGTTGACCCCTCAAAACACCTCTAAAACCTAAGAAATTTTAAATTTTACTAAGCTTATTTCTATACACCTATAAGGAAAACTTAGCTAGTCTTTGGCATTGGGGTATATATATTTGGACCCCCTCTAGCGTTTGGTATAGACGGCAGCCTCCTACCTTTCATGGGTACTGGATGTGTGTTTTTCCCCGCAGATTTTGACCCCTCAGCGGGGAAAACACACCACCCAATTTTGACAAATAGTCCACTATGTTGTTCTGAGCAATAGTGATGCTCTTGAACGATAAAGCAGGCCTTGGTTTGCAAAACTGGTTCAAAAAATACCACTTAGAGCTTATACTATGTATGCGCGGTTGTTATACTAGAACTTATGTAACGAAAGTCTGAACAAAAAATCTTGAACCGAAATGTGAGTGGCTGTCCTGCGTTATCATTTGAAGGTAGCCTATTATAATGAGTGTGTTTTTACAATCCTTTGGAACCCGAGATTTCGAAAATCCGAAAAATCCGAAATTCCGAGTTTCATTCACGGAAAATCTAAAATTTTTTTAATTTTCCCCCCATTTTTATCGCAATCAAAATTTTGTTTTGACAGTCGAATAGAGCTGGTCCTGCTACACGTTTTTGCTCTTAGAAGCTTTTCACGAAAATGCACCCAATTTTCGAAATTACCGGATTTTAAAAATTTCCTCCAATACCTACAAGATGGGTATCATTCGAAAGGTCTCATCAAGCTGAACAACTTTTGTAGTAGTACCAACTCGTGAAAATGCACTTCTCCTACTTGGTTTCCTTTGGGACACTGTTATACCCACGACCCACGTCCAAGACAGTATCATTTTCCAAAAATTTATACCAAAACTAAGAACCCGGCCTAGTCGCCAGCAAGTCTACCTTTTGAATCCTCCAAAATGCAAATTTACTCGTGAAAAACTAAAAAGAGTAGATTTGCCCCTTCCAGTCTTTATGTATAGATATTATGTCGCGCCCCTACATAATATGGGCATAAAGGCGTCTGCGCGGCCCCCTGGAGACAGTGTTGGCCTGGTGTCAGCTAATTAGAGGTCCGGGAGGGATAAAAATGTTACCATCGTAAACTACTCGAGCAGTACTACAAGTACCACCATACTTTTGGTTAAAATTTGGAACTTCGAAATTTTGCACTAGGCGAGAGTTACCATGCGGTTGTTTTTTTCTCGGTTAATAACGCTTATTGGAAGTGCATTTTCTAGCGAAGTGTTGGAACGATGTGGGCATTTTGGGCAGTAACGCGGGGGATTTTTTAATTTTGCTCCCTAGCTTTCAGGAGATGGGCCCAAACTTTGCATTTTTTGGCCTGTTTGGGCGAAAAGTTTCTATGTCCCACTTTTACTAGAAATGTCCTAAAAGTTACTAAAAACGGCGGTTTTCGGCCTCGGGGTGGTACCCATATATAGTAAATCGGGGTCCCTGAAAACGATGAGCATACTGCCGATACCGCCGGAAGTGACCACTGGTCAGCACGACTCCCGTGGTTCCTCGCCCAGGGTCAAAGTTGGGAAAACTCACTCTAAACAGCGTTTTTCGGCGTTTTGGTCGGGGGCATACATAGTAAATCGACTATGCGCGTTTCAATGGGCATATCGCCGAAACCGACGGAAGTGACCACTGGTCACTACAGCCTATGGGGCCTATTGACCAGTGGTCAAATCCCCTAAGACACTGTTTTTCGGTGTTATGGTTGGGGGCATATATAGTAAATCGACTACGATCGTTTCAATGGGCATATTACCGAAACCTATGGAAGTGACCGGTGGTGTGTCTGGTGGGGGGGTCAAAAATGAAAGTATTCAAAGTGGTCAAGTTTGGTATCACTTTTCTGCCCGACCTGTGGCACTGTTCAAGCTCTTTATATCAATTAACTCAGTGTTAGAAAGGGACTCTTTAAAATGACAGAAGCACAAGTAATAAAAATGCTCCTCTGGAGCATGAAAAAGTAATATGGGTGATGGTGAGGTTGCAAAATCAAGAGAGGACTAGTCTTAAAATGCCTAATATGGGGGATAGGTTCAAAAACAAAAGAGGACTAGGTTGTGAGCGAATTAATATGGGCACAGCTTCGCCGAACAACCAATATTTGCGGACTTTCACGCTTCGCTTATTGATTGTCGCATACAGAGCGAACAATGTCAACTCTCAAGTCTAGTAAAAAATTAATTTAAACGTTCAAAAAATCGTTGAAGATGTTGTTTACGTAGTCGGTTAGACTAGCTAGGTTATACGTATACGTAAATTAACTTAAATTTCACCTAAACTTAAACTTAAATTTCGTTGTGTTGGACTGCGGCAAGCAACGAGAAAAGACCTAAGGATATGCTACCAAGGTTATTGGTTCAATCCGGGAAGAAACAAATCATCGTCGGAATGATTCGTTCAGTTATGCTTGATATGTATATATATATATATATATATATATAAAAATTTCCGTAGAAATGAAAAATGCACAGTAGCTATCAAGAGATTCTTAATAGAAAAATTTGTCTTCGTCAAAGCTCGAATATCTGAGCTGTAAATTATGTGTGCACTATAAAGTATATAAATCGAAACATTGGTACGTATGCATGTATAATTTCGCTACCCGCGAATATGGGTTGTTCGGCGAAGCTGTGCCCATATTCATTCGCTCACAGCCTAGTCCTCTTCTGTTTTTGAACCTATCCCCCAAAGCATTTCTAAGACTAGTCCTCTCTTGATTTCGCAACCTCACACCATCACCCATATTACTTTTTCATGCTCCAGAGGAGCATTTTTATTACTTGTAGATATATAGATATATAGATACTAGATATATATAGGATCCAAAAATGCTTCTTCGTCGCATGTAAAATACATACATATGAGTACTCTTAGGCAGGTTGTACAAACACGGAAACTAGGCTGTAAAATGCATATGAGTGGCGTTGAGGTTATAAATTAAGGAAAACAAGTTGTAACCGCTTAACATATGAGCCTGTCCTACAACGAGGCTCATATTGGCGTATGTCATAATATAACTTGTCGATATTTGACCTTCATATAAATAGCACGTAAAGCTTCTCATACCAAAATTGACCTTCACACATCTTGTCACTAAGACATTATACTAAACTGTGCATACGCATTATACAGCATGCCACTCTGCACTCTAACTCAGAGCCAAGCGGGGAAAGCATTATGTGAGAGTAGTGTGTCATAGTGTTCCGAGAATACAGTAGCTGTACTATAGTGCTTCCGGAAAAAGGTGTGCCATGGTGTTTCGGGAAACATCAGCTTGCATGTACAGTTCAACTTGAGGTGTCGCAGTTCACTTCGCTCAGTCCATTTCTTTCTGGCCACAATGTTAACATGTCATGTCTATTCATTCGTTTTTTCGTTAATATGATGATCTGATGATCTTTAACGAGGCTGCACTATGACGCCAATATGAGCCTCGTTGTAGGACAGGCTCATATGTTAAGCGCTTGCAACTTGTTTTCCTTAATTTACAACCTCAACGCCACTCATATGCATTTTACAGGCTAGTTTCCGTGTTTGTACAACCTGCCTGAGGGTACTCATATGTATTTTACATGCGACGAAGGAGCATTTTTGGTTCTTGTTTTCCATTCTTTTACATATGTATGCGCAAAAAAGAACCAATATAATATATTATTTCTGAACACCATGCGCAAGCATTTTGACCACTTTTGAAAAATTTTATTTTTGACCCAAAATCGCCTAAGTCCCCACCCCACCCCACCACAGCACTCTACAGCCACTTTGAGCATGCATTCTATGACTAAAGTTGCTCAGCTCACTTAGGGCTTTCATTTGGTACCAAATTTGACCACCTTTGAAAACTTTTATTTTGGACCACCTGACCCCCTTCCCGAGCTGACCCCTCAGACGGCCAAGTGGAGCCAGTCCAGCAAAATGGGTGCGTTGTACAGCAGAACGGACACCGGGGATGAGCTGGGCACACCAGAAAAGCCTCTACAGACAAAGTTTTGAGAGGCCAAGTACAGCCTAGTATGGACCTCCAGGAAGCAGTTTCCGACTTGACCCTCCCGACGGCAAAGTAGAATCAGCCCAGCAATATAGGCACGTCGGAGGGCAAAACGGATACCGGGAATGAGCTGGACACACCAGAAATCCCCTATAGACAAAGTTTTGAGAGGCCAGGTAGAGCCTACTATGGACCTCCAGGAAGCGGTTTCCGACATGACCCTCCAGACGGCGAAGTGGAACTAGCCCAGCAGCTTGGGTCAGTAGGGCAGCAAAACTGATAGCGGGAATCGATTCCCATCCGCAAAAACCTTTGTATGTAAGAGTTGAGCCTTCCATGTCGCAAAATGAGCGAAAAAACTAAGTTCAAAGTTGGAGCCAAAATTCACCAATTTTGGCCGGCCAGTACCCAAAAATTACGCGCCTGGCCGGAAAATCATATAGTAATTGAACAACCCTGATATATATGCTATTCAGCCATATAGGCAATATTGCCCCATGTATAGCGCAGTCTGACATATTAAGGCGCCTTTGAAGCATACTTTTTGCCAATTTTAGCGTTTTGGCCCACTTTGGCCCCCAGCCAAAACTTTTCGGTTCCGGGAGGCTTAAAACCTCGCTTATTTTCTTATTTTTGATTAGTACTACAAGAATATATATGGTTTTCATAGGCAAAAATTTTTCTATCTGTCGTTATTAAGGCTACAAAACCCCCTCATGAGACGTCAAAGCGGAGAACCGGAAAAAACATCACGCTCCTGCTCTTAAGTCAGACTTGTACAAATCAGCTTGACAGGAACGGTGAAGTCCAAATTCTGGCCCTAGATATGGCTGGCGCTTTTGATTCTGTGCGGCACCGAGGCCTCATTTACAAATTACAGAAATATGGAATATCTGGAAAAGTCCTTGCTTGGTTCGAGGACTATTTGTCTCATCGACAGCAGGAGGTCAGGGTAAATACATCGCTATCAAGCCGGAAGCTAGTGGTGTCTGGTGTCCCACAAGGGTCTATCCTTGGGCCTACCTTGTTCCTAATCTACATAAATGATTTGTTCAGGAAGCTTGGGTGCCAGTCCATCGCTTTTGCTGATGACATTACTTTATTTGCGTCTATTCCATACCCTAGCGATCGTGAGGATATCGCCAATTTTTTGGAAGCTGACTTGATTGAGGCCTCTGTATGGGCTAGGCATTGGAAGATGAAGTTTAACTTGGCTAAAACCCAAGGCATGCTTGTGTCGCAAAGAGCCGATCGGAATCATGTCAGACAAGTTGTGTGGAATGGTATATCTATTCCAAACAGTAGCACCATCAATCTGCTTGGACTCACGTATACCAGTAATCTGTCATGGTCTCCGCACATTATGAACAAGACAGGCACAGCCAGCCGTCTTGTTGGAATGTGTAGGAGGCACTCGGACATTTTATCGACAAACGGTTTGTTTCACCTTTACAAAGCCGCTATCCGACCAGTATATAATGGAATACTGCCTTCCACTGGGTTCGAATGCTCCTCAGTATGCAATGGATGCACTTGAGGCTGTCAATAAGAAGGCGTCCAGAATGTGCCGGACGAAACTAGATTCCATCGAATTACGACGCAACAGGGGTTCCTTGTCAGTCTATCACAACATCATACACCGTAACAACATACCATCCTTGACTCAACTTCTGCCCCCACCGGCGCCAGAGGGTGGTAGGACTAGAGCCGCTGCGAATCCACATTCAAGGAGTGTTCCTCGCTCGCGTACTAATCACCATATGAATAGCTTCATACCATGTACTACCAGATGGTGGAACTCTGCCTCCGGTGGTGGCTAACGAAGTGGAACCTAAGCGCTTCCGGGTGGCTGCCTTCCGTCACTTGAAATCATCAGATGCCTGATGTCAACACAAAGAAGTAACCAAGAAGTAACGCTCGTAAGCGATTTTTGGCGCAACTTTTTAACGGAAAGTGGTACGGCGATGAAACTTCACAAACATACTAAACTCGACACGTACAATTTTTTGCGCATATAATCTGCGCAGAATTGTTTTACACGGTCATTCGACCATTTTCACTCATATTATAGGGGTCGCTACCGCGACCCCTATGATAGATATATTTTCATAGACAAGAAAAGCAAGCCGGAGGGAAACGGGACGGGAGACCTACCAATGATGACGGAGGGCGGAGCCTGAGTCTTGGTGGTGAATTCCTTGAACTCGGAGTCGTGAATGGTGAAGTAGGGGCGATGCTCGGCGGAGAAGCGGAGCGGCCAGATAAGACTCAGGAGACAGCGGACGAACTCGGAGCAGAGGGTCGGGGACGGGGCCATCACGATGATGGGCTCCCCGGTGAGGACCAGTTCCCAGAGGACCCCGAGGTGCGGGAGGACCGGGACCAGGTGGCTGTACAGGTCCATCTCCTGGACAGAGGGGAGGAGGACGGGACTGGGAAAGCAGGCGCCCTTCTTGGAGAGGGCCTCGCTCAGGAGGTCCCGGCTCGGGGACAGGGGTCCGTCCCCACGACTCGGGATCCGGAGTTGGAGGAGCTGACCATGGAGGGGGAGTTGGAGGGTGGACCCGGGGACGGGCGCGGGCCACTGGTTCAGATTGTGGGCGGCGGACTCCAGGCTCACCTGCCCAGACTCGAAGTACTCGGAGGCCACCACCTGCAACAGAGCAAAGCAATACAGGCAAGCAAAGACAATACAGGCCACGTTGTTGCTATCGTTGTTACTGCTGGGCTAATCAGCCAAGCAGCTATATACAAGTAACAAAAATGCTCCGCACAAAAGGGGATAATATGTGTGTTGGTCGTCTATGTCTATGTCTATGTCTGTCGTTTAATCCGGTTGAGAAAGAAAGTATATAAATCCGACACAGCAAGTTTGGGTGGGTGGTTCTATGACAAAAGTTGCTCAGTTCGATGCGGGCTTTCATTTGGTACCAAATTTGACTACTTTTGAAAATTTTAATTTTTGACCCAAAATCGCCTAAGTCCCCACCCCACCCCACCACAGCCCTCTACAGCCACTTTAGGTACGCACTTCTATGACAAAAGTTGCTCAGTTCGATGCGGGCTTTCATTTGGTACCAAATTTGACCACTTTTGAAAATTTTAATTTTTGACCCAAAATCGCCTAAGTCCCCACCCCACCCCACCACAGCCCTCTACAGCCACTTTAGGTACGCACTTCTATGACAAAAGTTGCGCAGTTTGATGCGGGCTTTCATTTGGTACCAAATTTGACCACTTTTGAAAAATTTTAGTTTTGACCCAAAATCGCCTAAGTCCCCACCCCCACCCTACCACAGCACTCTACAGCCACTTTGAGCATGCAATTCTATGACAAAAGTTGTTCAGCTCACTTAGCGCTTTCATTTGGTACCAAATTTGACCACTTTTGAAAAATCTTATTTTTGACCACTTGACCCCCTACCCGATTTACCCTTCAAACGGTAAAGTGGAGCCAGTCCAGCAAAATGGGTGGGTCGGACGGCAAAACGGACTCCGGAAATGAGCTGGGCGCACCAGAAAACCCCTATGGACAAAGTTTTGAGAGGCTATGCACAGTCCTATATGGTGTTCTTGGAAGTCGGTACCGACTTGACCCTCCCGACAGCAAAGTGGAACCAGCCCAGCAATATGGGTGGGTCCGACGGCAAAACTGCTTACGGGAATCAATTCGCCGTGCCAGAAAACCTTTGTATGAAAGAATTGAGCTTTCTAAGTTGAATACACAGCGAGAAATTTCGATTTTTCATTTTTCGAATTTTCACCATTTTTGACCGGCCACTGTGGTCGCATGGGAAGTGATAGAGAAACGAGACTTAGCTATTTAGTTAGTTCAATATATGTAGTTTCTGAATATAAAAAGAAATCGGCTCCAGCTCCTAACGTTCGAGCTGCGCAGCGACCACAAAAATGGTCACTTTTCGCTCTGAGCCGACTTTGCGGCGCCGCTGCGGCGCTGTGGCGCACCTGCGGCGCAAAAAAAGTAGCTATTCTTAAATGGCGCATGGGGTACTACCAGACCCTATACCCCTTTAGGTCCGGCCTCCGCTGCAGATTATGTGAAAGAGGCGGAAAGTCAGGACAATACGACCATTAAATAGGAGAAACCGGAAAAAAAAACATCGCCGCCATAACCGGTCCGGGGCACAACTTTTTAACGGAAAGTGATACGGGGCTGAAACTTCGCACACATACTAAACTCGATGTGCTCTACAATTTGCGCATGAAATCTGCGCAGGATCTGCGCAGGATTTTGCGCAGCCTCTGCGCAGCTTATTTTACGGTGTCTCCAGGGACTTTTGACACATATATATTATAGGGGTCGCTGCCGCGACCCCTATGATATCCTTAAATTCCGATTGAAGAAGTAAAGACAAAAGTTTCATAGGCACGTGACGTTATTTGGCACAGCAAATATTGGTGGATGGTTCCATGTCAAAAGTTGCTCAGTTCACTTAGGGCTTTCATTTGATACCAAATTTGACCACTTTTGAAAAATTTTATTTTTGACCCAAAATAGCCTAAGTCCCCACCCCACCCCACCACAGCACTCTACAGCCACTTTGGGTACGCAGTTCTATGACAAAAGTTGCTCAGCTCACTTAGAGCTTTCATTTGATACCAAATTTGACCACTTTTGAAAAATTTTATTTTTGACCCAAAATAGCCTAAGTCCCCACCCCACCCCACCACAGCACTCTACAGCCACTTTGGGTACGCAGTTCTATGACAAAAGTTGCTCAGCTCACTTAGAGCTTTCGTTTGAAACCAAATTTGACCACTTTTGAAAAATTTTAATTTCGACCACTTGACCCCCTACACCCGACTGACCCTCCCGACGGCAAAGTGGAACTAGCACAGCAAAATAGGTACGTCGGACGGCAAAACGGATACCGGGAATGAGCTGGGCGCACCAGAAAACCCCTATAGACAAAGTTTTCGGAGGCCAGGTAAAGCCTACTATGGACCTCCAGGAAGCGGTTTCCGACTTGACCCTCCCGACGGCAAAGTGGAACCAGCCCAGCAAAATAGGTGCGTCGGACGGCAAAACGGATACCGGGAATGAGCTGGGCGCACCAGAAAACCCCTATGGACAAAGTTTTGAGACGCCAAGTAGAGCCTAGTATGGACCTCCAGGAAGCGGTTGCCGACATGACCCTCCAGACGGCAAAGTGGAAGCAGCACAGCAAGATGGATGAGTCCTACGGCAAAAAGGACACCGGGAATGAGCTGGGCGCACCAGAAAACACCCATAGACAAAGTTTTGAGAGGCCAGGTAAAACCTACTATGGACCTCCAGGAAGCGGTTTCCGACTTGACCCTCCTGACGGCAAAATGGAACCAGTCCAGCAAGATGGGTGGGTCTGACGGCAAAACTGACTGCGGGAATCGATTCTCCGTGCCAGAAAACCATTGTATGGAAGATTTGAGCTTTCAAAGTTAAATAGATAGCGAGAAATTTCGATTTTTCATTTTTCGAATTTTCGCCATTTTTGACGGGCCACTGTGGTCGCTAGGGAAGTGATAGAGAAACGCAACCTGGACCGTTAGTTAGTTCAATATATGTAATTTCTGAATATAAAAAGAAATCAGCTCCAGCTCGTAATGCTCGACCTGAGCGACGACCACAAAAATGGTCACTTTTCGCTATGAGCCGACTTTGCGGCGCCACTGCGGCGCTGTGGCGCAGCTGCGGCGCAAAAAAAGTTGTGATTCTTAAATTCTTTAGAGGGTACTACTAGACCCCATAGCCCTTTAGGTTGGCCCACCGCTGCAGATCACGTGAAAGCGGCGAACATTATGTACAATACAACCATCAAATAGGAGAAACCGGAAAAAAAAAACATCGCCGCCATAACCGGTCCGGGGCGCAACTTTTTAACGGTAAGTGATACGGGGCTGAAACTTCACAGACATACTAAACTCGATGTGCTCTACAATTTGCGCATGAAATCTGCGCAGGATCTGCGCAGGATTTTGCGCAGCTTCTGCGCAGCTTATTTTACACTGTCTCCAGCCACTTTTCACACATATTATAGGGGTCGCTGCCGCGACCCCTATGACATGAGGGCGCAAACCTGTCGCTGTAACATGACTATTATCGTCGCCTGGAAGCTGCCAACACAATGGGCCCCGTGCTGGGCTTATTCTAGGGAATTTTTCTTGGGGGGGGGCTCTTTGGGGGGGTGCCCTCGGGGGGCGAGTCATTCTTGGGGGGGGGGGGGCGAAAATTTTTGAAAATTTTTCTAAAAACATGCTAAAAATAGCGCTATTTATATAGTAATCCCCAAAAAAGTTCATTTTTAGTACAAAAATAGCACTTAAATAGGCAAAAATCGACTAAAAATCTCCGGCGAAGCCGGAACATTTTTTTGGGGGGCTTCTTGGGGGGGGCCCCCCCCAAAGGTCCGAGGGGCAAGGAATTTGGGGGGGGGGGCGAAAATTTTTCGAAAAATATGCTAAAAATAGCGCTATTTTTCTGGCATATACTATAAAAGTTGATTTTCATAGCAAAAATAAGCAGATTTAGTGTTGAAAAGGGCAAAAATTGAGTAAAAATCTCCGGCGAAGCCGGAAAATTTTTGAAAATTTGGCCTTCTGAGCGATTTTTTCAGGGCAAAATTTGGTACCAAAAGGGGCGCCCACTTTTTTGGGGGGGGGAACGATTTTGGGGGGGAAGGGTGTTTATGGAGGCCCCCCACCCCCCCCCCCACTAGAATAAGCCCAGCCGTGTAGTAAGATACCCGTTAACTGCTCATACAGGCGGCGCCGTGATGTCAAACCAGAGTTTGAGACTCTTTCCAGGGTAGGTTTTAGGGATTTTTCCGAGGAGAAAAGCTCGGGAGCTCTGGTCCGGTCCGACAGAGGGGAAGAAATCTTCAGGGGAGAGCAGTTTTTGGTAAATTATTTTGGTATCGGTTGGCGTATTTTAAATGGAGAACCCCAAAAAGTTCTCAGAAATACTTAGACCTAGGCGAAGAATAGTTGTCTTAGGTAAAAATCTCCGGCGAAGTCTATTCTTGGCAAAAACTTTGGGCATCTAAAAGATCACTAGGGAGGGGGAAGTTGAAATACCCAATTGAAAGTTGAAAAGTTGAAACCCAATACTAACCCAGCGTGATTTACTCGGGTTTAATTTAAAAAAATCCTGGGAAGAGGCAATTTCGTGGGGGGAAAGGTCTGTTTCGGGGAATCAGCCCTCCCTGCTCCCTCGATAAAATCGATAAAAAATATATATACCCTGCCTTCTGGCACATGCTTGGTTGAGTCGATTTCGACCAAGTTTTGTACACAAACTCTCTCAATCGAGTCAAAGCTAACAAAATATATACAGACTTTAAATTGCTATATACACAGGAATACAGCTCTTTAAAATCTTTTTTTGTGAGTTCACCTTGTCGCAAACTTTGCGAAAAGCCGCAATTTCGTCAATCATATATATGCCGAATTTCGAGTGAAGTCTTCACGAAAAAACTTGAATTTGCACCAAATTAATGGGAAGGTAGCTGAGCTTCACTGCAGTTAATTTTTTTCATCAAGAAAATGAAGTAAACGCGGGCCAGCAGTCGGATCCACGAAGGATACAAGGCATTAATCATAGAGAAATAATGAAAAACGCCTGCCTGCAGTCACTAAGGCAAAGCCTTAGTCCGAAACAGGAGATAGCCAATGGGCGCGGTGAGCGCTCTTACCCAGGGAGAACTATTCCCTGGAGGTCCTGCCTGGTTGTCCAAAGTCTATGTCAATTATTTGATTACGCATATATCATTACATTGCTAACAGTAATACAATTCATACCACAATTTTGCATACAAAAACTTCTCACATTAAACTATCAAAATTAGTCAATATGATATCACAATTATATCACAGTAATAGACAGGCGTGACATTACAAGCATGTAATCACAAGAAAGGGTAAATTTACTACATCAACTACAATCATTTGCAAAAAACTATAAAAGCTTTAATTTATTCCATGAGAAAATTATCTTCATAATCGTTTTTGGAATTTTGCTAAAATACAAAAATTCGTTAAAAGCATCAAGAAAGCAAAACAAAGCCATGAACTACAAGTGTACTGATAAACAAACAATGGAAACCAGGAAAGTAAGAACAAAAGCCTTCAATGTTTTTGGAGTAAAATTCTGTTATTTATTGAGATTCGTTCCGCTTCTTAAGTTTTACTATACAGAAAACAGCGAGATTATCTTAAAGTAATTGACTGATAACTGCGGAAAACTTAGCCCTTATTCTTATTTTCCTGATTTCTCCACCAACCTGAAACATAAGAAATACAACTTTACACATACAGACCGGAACACTACTGCACTGATTCATTAGTTCACGCATGTTACTAACCAAACGCATAATTATTTTACTATTAAAACTACTTAAATTAAACCGGGTTTGCCAATTCAATGATTAAGCGTTTTTAAAACACTTTTTGAAATATAAAGCAAGCAAAAGCTACTGAATAATTCCCATTTTTCCATGGTTTCACTTTCAGCCCTGAAATAGTAGCAAACATACAGCACACAAAATATCAATGGAGATTACTAATTGGAGAAAAGAATTTTGTAGAAACTAAATTCGCTGCTTAATTTAGGGTGAAACTTATTGAATTCGTCGTTTTAGTTTTTCGGAAAGAAAATTTTGGGGTGCTGGGGAACGAACCCAGGAAAACCGGTTTATTGGTCCGGTGCTTTCACCGTTGCGCTACATCTCCTTTATGTCAATCCTTCTTCGAGCAACCTTTGTGTTACAACCTTTGGTTGCTACAAAGCAAAGCTTGCAAGTCTTGTCATGTTCCGTCTTGGAAGTCAAGCTGCCAATCAAATCCTGGATTTTGCGTACAACGCTTATTGTGATAATCGCTAAAGACTTTAAGTTAATGCCTATTTTAACGTAAACGCAATACTGCCTTGTACTGCAAAGCATTGCGGAGGCTGCTGGCGAAATCTATATTTTTCGCAAGCAGCCCAAAACTATACTTTTTCTGTGCTTGCCGCCCATATTTGGGCGGCATTTTATTGCTGATTTGATGCTAATTTCAGACATTTGTGTGGTTTTGGCGGCAGAATTGACTACTCTGCCGCCAAAAATTATTTATTCTGCCATTTTTGTTAGACTTGATCCGCAGCCTGGCTCGCTGCTAAGCATTTGAAACAGCAGTTTGGCGACTTTGTCGCAATTTTAATCAGTTGATTTAAAAGTTTCCATTATATATCCCCATTAGGTCGGCTTAATTTCCATTAATTTAATGAACTGACTGATGAAACTAGGAAATGGCGAGGGGAGGGCGGATCCCTTTGGAACCCGAATGGCGTCCTAACTTGTTAAAAATTTGATTAAAATTTTGTCTTGAAATGATATTTTTCCATAAATCTGCAGTCTTCACTTCGAATGAAGTTTCACCAAAATTGATTTCTAGCCTGAAACACAAACAGAAGTCAACAATTAACACATAATACGGGCAAATAACATACTAATGAACAGTTTTCAAAACCAAAATTCCATCTTCTAACACAAATAAACCAAATTCACCTTCCAATTTCTTCGCAATTCCCATTTCTCCAATAAATGCACTTGCACTAATTCCAATTTTTCCAAGCGATTTTTGAAAAATATCCCAGGGGTCTTTTAGCCCCTTTCCCTTTTTGAAAAGTTCTCGACTGTACCAAATTGCATCTTGGGCCGTTTGAATGGCCATATTAGCGCTCAAATTTAGTTTCTGATTTTTTCTTTCTACAAAACCCAAGAGTTTTTCTTGAGTCACCAAATCCCTATACACTAACTGACTACGACCAACCACCGAATCCCCCGAGGGGGAAGCCACAAGTCTTAACAAATTACAAACATTCTTCCAAAATCCGCCGCGTCTGGGACACACTGCAAAGACATGGATCAAATCTTCAACTGAGCTGAGATTGTTTTGTAAGCAAAAGTCGCAAAATTGGCTGTTCGAATTATCAATTTGATGCTTTCTTTTGTTTGTCATCAAACTGTTGTGAACTAATTTCAAGTGAGTGTCTAGTGCTATGCCATGAACAAATTTTATTTTCATGGAAGCCCAAATGTACTCCCAGTCATTTGGGTGAATTGCAGGGAATTTCTCGAGCCATTTGGTTTGCATTGCTTCTCTTTTGCACGAAAACTTTTTGCAAACTATAAATTCATAAACTGGTTTTAATTTGCTTCAAAGTTGTGTTTCAAAGGTGTATGTTTTGCCACCAAAACTTACAGAGGCAGGTGTGAACCTCAATTCGATTTGACGTTCTGCCTGCCTCAATTCTTTGTAAAATTTTGGAGCTTTTGAGGTTTGGGTGGCCGCTGGCCCTTTTCCTTTGACCATTTCATAGAAAAAGTCAAAGGTCAAGTGCCAGGCTTGATCGCCACCCAAACGACGTCGGATTAGAAAAGAAAGTCTCTGGGCCAAAATTTTATACTCAATGTGAGGCAAACCTATTCCTCCTTTGTTTTTGGGAAGCACCGAGCAGTCCATGCTTACTAAATTAGTTGTAATTGGATGCCATATATACTTGCACATAAGATTCATGATTTTCTTCATTTTCTTACTCTCTGGTGATACAAACCAAGTGGTATACCAGAGAGCAGACAGAAAATACGTCATTAAGCCTGTAACTTTACCGTAGGCCGAAATACTACTAGGAGGTTTAGCTTTGTTCAATTTTTCAATAATTTCATTAAAAACTTCATTTGTTTTTGTATTTTTAAGCCCTTCTGGGCTAAGGTAAATACCAAAAACTTTTACAACTTTGCAGATGAATTTTTGATATTCTGCAGGCACGTTTGCCTCAGGATATTTGTTATATAGTAAAATTTGAGTTTCCTCCACATTTAGTTTGCCGCCAGAAATAGGTTCAAATTTTTCATAAAGTTTGAAAATTTTCCGAACGGAATTAAAATCTCTCACCATAAAGTTAGTATCATCCGCATAAGCTATTACTTTTGTCTCGCGTCCCAAAATTGGAATTTCTCTGATTAAAGATTTTCTTACATAATTTAGGAAAGTTTCATTGCATAAAACGTAAAGAAGCGGAGATAGAGGGCATCCTTGTCATATCCCCCGGCATAGTTTGAATGGAATTGAGAGATACCCGTTTACTAAGAGAGAACTTTCTGCGAAATTTTCCTTGTAAATTAAGTCGATAAAACTTCTGAATTTTGGTCCGAAACCGAGTTTTTTCAACACGTTCTTCAAAAATTCCCACTCTACAACGTCGAAGGCGGACATTTGATCCACAGAGAGAAAAACGCATGGCTTATCTTTATGCTTTACATAGTCCAAAATTCCGCTTAGGGTCAAAACTCCGTCTCTGATGTCCCGCCCAGGGACACCACAAGTTTGAGTATTTCTTACAAGTAGAGCCATGACCCCGGATAGCCTATTTGTTAAAACTTTTGCTAAAATTTTGTAATCGACGTTGAGCATACTGAGGGGCCGCCAGTTTTTGCGGTCAGCCCTCTCCCCCTTTCCCTTGTATAAAAGTGAAATGACCCCCATATACATGTCTTGAGGTAGATGCCCCCGGGCCAAACTAAGATTGTAAACCTTTGCCAGCCATGGGGAAACTACCTCTATTATGGAGAGGTAAAACTCAATCGTGAGTCCATCTTTTCCGGGGACCTTACCGGTTGCAAACTGCTTGATTGCTTTTGCAACTTCATCTGCCGATATTTCGCTTTCCAAGCCGGATTGCGAAATATTGGGAACTTTAGCCTCTGTAAAGTTCAGAAATTGTTCAGCTTTTGCGTGGTCTATGCCAACACTTGTGAACAATTTCTCGTATTGCGACCTCATTTCGCCTAGAATATTGTTGTTTCCCATAACAATTTCCCCCGATTCAGCCCTTAAAGAGTAAAAATACCGTTTTCTCCTTCCCTTTTTTCAATTTTCTTCGCTCCAAGAATTGTGTAGTTATCACACAATTCCTCCATCTTTCGAACCCTCCCCAAAATTTTCTCAATTTCTTCTAACTCCAACTTTCGAATTTTCTTTTTGACGCTGTCCACTCTTGCCCAATCCCTCCTGTCCTGTGCCGAAGCTAGTTCATTACTCAAAACTTGTTTTTCATTTCGACGCCTGTCGGCCATTAATTTTGAATGAAATTTGAACAAATCTCGCATTTTCTCCTTAAAATCTTTCCACTCTGAAATGATTTCAGAGTCTGGAGAGTTTCCAAGTTTTTGTTGTCCTTCATACAGGACCTCCATAAAATCTTGCTTGAACATGATGTCTTGGAAACAATTTAAGTTCATCTTCCAATATGAGCGTCCTCTAGGTTGAGAAAACAAATTTTCGAAAATTGTGAAATTTAAGGCACTATGGTCGGAAAAATAAACTGGCTCGTACGAGACTGAAATACAGGCTCCTGTCTGTCTCGAAAACATATATAGCCGATCTAGCCTGCTGGAGCAATTGCTGGCTCTATTGAAATGGCTGTATGCCATCTCATTTGCATATTTTTGTCTAAAAACATCACATAAATCCAAAGTTTGAGTAATTTGCGTAAATTCCCTGCGCCCGGTCGTAGATTTATAAGTGGAACGAACATTAGATTTTCTATCCAGTTCCGGATTTTCAACCAAATTAAAATCTCCGGCCATAAGAAGCGAATCGTGGCCCCTTATTTTTTGCTCTAAAGTTTTGAGCAACTCTTTAAAGAAAGGTATTCTTTCTTGATCATTCACAGGCGCATAAATATTAACCAATAAAATTTTTCGCTTTCCAATTTCGGCGCTTACAAAAACCAATCTCCCCCCATGTTCATAACTACAATAAAAAGTACCAGCTACTCTATGATTGATCAACAAAATAACGCCGCCACTTTGTCTACCTGAGAAAGAATAGAAGACCTTAAAATTAGGTGAAAATATCTTATCAAAATAGGGATGTTTCGACAGAAATTTTGATTCTTGAACAAAAATTATGTCTTTGGACCTAGTGAAATGAAAAAGGTACTCAATTTTTGAATTTTGATTCAGTCCATTTACGTTCAAACTAGTAAAAGTTGGCGGCGCCATTTAATAACATGAACAAAGGGGGAGGGGGGATGGGGAGATGGGGGCTATTTTGGCCTTTTGTCCGCGGCTCCTTTCCCAGCATCCTCCGGCAGTGGTCTCTTCTGACTTTGGGTGGCAGATTTCCTGAACTCTTCCAACTCCGCTACCATCTCGGGAGACCTCAGCATCTTGATCCGCAGTGTAGTGAGCATGTCGCCCAACACATTTCGGCCAGGCCAGAGTGTGGAATGGGACACCTTTGGATCGTTGATTCACAGCCCACAGCTCCAGACCATATCTGAGGGGTTGGCCTCGACCAATCTTCGGCCATCTGTCATCAGTAGGGCACGCCTGAGCTCTGGGTTCTGCCCGAATTTCAGATAGAGCCCATCCCACATGGCCCGATATTGCTGGTTGTCCAAGAAGGACAGCCAGCTCGGCTCTATCTGTGTTGCAACATAGCCATAGAAGGTTATATCAAAACCTCTCTGACTGTGCTATGCACAGAAAGAGGACTGCAGTGGCCCGCGGATCTCCGTAGAGATACAAACAGCATTTACATCAAGAAAATGAAGTAAACGCGGGCCAGCAGGCGGATCCACGAAGGATACAAGGCATTAATCATAGAGAAATAATGAAAAACGCCTGCCTGCAGTCACTAAGGCAAAGCCTTAGTCCGAAACAGGAGAGAGCCAATGGACGCGGTGAGCGCTCTTACCCAGGGAGAACTATTCCCTAGTCTGTCATTTATTTATGCAAGCATATACCGTTACATAACCAACAGTGGTGCAAAAAAATAGAACAATTTTGTGTACAAAATGCATCAAAGTATCACAATTGATCAGTATTATATCATAATTATGCAAGGAAACTAACATGGCATTATGTTACTAGCAAAATCAATTGCAAAAAGGGCAGATTTACTACATTTACTGCATTTTATATAAAAATTTTAAGAAAGCTATTAAGGTTGTTCCTTTTAAGATTAATCTTCATTTTTTTCTGGATCTTGTTTTTAAAATATAAAGGACAAACGGCTACTAAATTGCAAATTTCCTCCGTGTTTTCACCTTCTGACCTGAAACTGTAACAAGCATGAAGCGCATAATACAGTTATATCACACATTGAAGAAGACAATTTGGGTGAAACTAGATTCTATGCACCACTTTTGCTTGCTAGTCTGAGCCTTCTCAAATTATATGTTTCAGGAAATAAAAGCTTGATTTTGGTATTGGAAACTAAAAAGAAAAATTCAGGGGTGCTGGTTGCTGAACCCAGAATATCCGGATAAGTGGTCCGGTGCTTTTACCACTTCGCTGCAGCCCCTTTGATGCAATCCTTAAAGCAACCTTTGCGTTAACATTGCTGCAAAGCTGAAAGCAATAGTCTTTTCATGTACCGCCTTATAAGTCGAGCTGCCAATCAAATCCTGGATTCTGCGTGCTATGCTTATTCTGATGATCGCTGAAAACCCTTAAGTTAATGTCAATTTTTGATGTTAACAAAATACTGCATAGCTTTGCGTAGGCTGTTGGCGAAATTTGTATGTTTCGCCAGCAGCCTTAAACTACATTTTCTGCCTTCGCCCCCATTTTTGGGCGGCACTTTTAATGCTGATTTTATAAAGGTTTGATGTATTTGCCTGGCTTTGGCGGCAGAATTAGGAACTCTGCCGCCAAATGTGATTTGTACTGCATTTAGGCCAGATTTGATCCGCAGCCTGACTCGCTGCAAAGCACTTGGAACAGCATTTAGGCGACTTTGTCGCAGTTTGTTTGATCATTATAAAAGTTTCTATTACTATATATGCTAGTAGGGCCGTTTAAATGGGTCTTGTCTCGATTATCCCCCCCCCCAGTACTCAAAATCCTTAAAACTTGACCAAATGAGTTAAAATTTGGTGTGGGTATGTTTTCAAGCACGCTGAGTTCAGATATCGCAAAATTTTTCGATTTCGCGAAATTCGAAATTTTTCGATTTCTAGGGGGACCAAGGGAAACCGAAAAATTTTTGTCTTCGATTTTGCTGAAAAGATGATATAGGGTTTCGTCGAGACACGAATCGAAGTCTTTTCGTTTCAGCTTTTCGTTAGCTCAGTATAGCTAAAGACTTAAGCTAAGATGTAAGCTTATTCTGACTAACGAAAAGCTGAAACAAGGACTAATTGACCCGAACCCTACATCTTTTTTGCAAAATCGAAGAACTCAGCGTGGTCGAATACCCACCCAAATTTTACCTATGGAAGTTTAAGGTTGAGTACTGATCGAGACAAGACCCGTTTAAATTTCATTATCTATCTGTGCTATACTGTGCTATGCACAGAAAGAGGACTGCAGTGGCCCGCGGATCTCCGTAGAGATACAAACAGCATTTACATCAAGAAAATGAAGTAAACGCGGGCCAGCAGGCTGATCCACGAAGGATACAAGGCATTAATCTTGGACAGATTAATTAAAGACTACAAGGCACAGTCAGAGAGGTTTTGATAAAACCTTCTCTGGCTATGTTGCAGCACAAATAGAGCCGAGCTGGCTGTCCGTCTTGGACAACCAGGCAGGAGCTCCAGGGAATAGTTCTCCCTGGGTAAGAGCGCTCACCGCGCCCATTGGCTCTCTCCTTTTTCGGACTAAGGCTTTGCCTTAGTGATTGCAGGCAGGCGTTTTTCATTATTTCTCTATGGAGTTAATTTTTTGTGAAAAATCTTCGCGAAGTTGTCATAATTTACGCAATTGGCTACCTTTCCCAAAGTTTGCGAAAAAAGTGAACTTGGCAAAAAAGTTTTTGATAAGCCGTACTGTAATCTACAAAGCCTGGATACCTGTACAACATAAGCAAAGAGACTGATCAAGGGTAGATGAGTGATAAGAACGACGGACTTCTGCAGATAGCCGCGGGGCACAGATTTATCCTTAACCTGACGAAAGTAGACATAGCCGTAGAAGTAGGCAGGATCCGCCCTCAACGGAGGGGCCGTCTCCACATTGTACTCCCGCTGAGCCTCACACAATCTCAATGGGCTCATACGAGCAGAACGACGGAATCTAAGCATAAAACACAATATAAACAATATATAATATAATAAGCAAAAATAATTGATATATACATAATAAATAAATATATACACATGTACAGATTATTGGAATGAAGAAGAAAGGACTGGGCTTATTCTAGTGGGGGTGGGGGTCGTCCCCCCATAAACATCCTTCCTCCCAAAAAAGTGGGTGCCACTTTTGGCACGAACTTTTGCAACTGAAAAAATCGCTCAGAAGGCCACATTTTCAAAAATTTTCCTGCTTCGCCGGAGATTTTTGCTCGATTTTTGCCTATTTAAGGTGGTGGTATCCTTTGGTGCAGTGCTTTTGTCGTTATTTTTTTGAAACGCTATAACTTTCGCAATTTTGGGAGTTGGATACATCGTTTTAAAGCTTATAATCTGTACCATTCAGAAGAGCTTACGAAACCAGCTAAATTAGCACAAAACTAGCAAAAATTATCTGACATACTGACTTGTGACAGGCTAAATAGACCAAAAAATTTTAAACATGGATTTCTCAAAACTGTAGAATCGGCCAAAATTTTTTCTTGTGTCATGATATTATGAAGGACATATGCGCTAACACGAAATTTCGCAACTTTGTATTCAAATTTCTTGCAACTGGTGAAGTTTTAGCTCAAACCAAGAAAAATGTCCCTCCGCAATAGTGCCAATCTTCATCGAACCAAAAATCAGGCGAATCCGTTGGGTAGTTTTTGAGAAATCGCTGTTCAAAACAAAATAATTGCAGTTTTTGCCAAAATGGTTTTTGGACAAATCTCTAGCTTAAAGCAACGAAGCCCAGCTAATAGGCACTGATAAAATGGGCAATTAGACAGCTTATCGATTGAGTATAAGTAACTGAAGTTTGTTCGTACGATTTAGCAGTAATTTTGAAAAAACTGATTTTTTCGAAAGCCGTTTTTGACCCCAAAAATCGTTTTTGGCTTATACTGACTTAACTATTAGAGATAGCTCAAAGTTTGTAAAAGCAAAAATGTTCGTTTTTGTACCCTCTTTCCATCCATAATAACCAATCTGATGTACCGGCTACCTGAGAGTATATATAATGCCAAAAACCGAAAATTTCTCATCTTTTCACCTAAAAATGTGGGACTGGTCCGAGAATGTTAAAGAGCACCAAAATAGCATATTTGGAAAGTTTCATCTACTTTCATAAAGAATTGAAGTCTTTAGGGTCACATTTACACAAAAGGAAACCACCACCTTAAGCACTAAATCCACTTATTGTTAGCGATTATAAAAATTTGACCCTGAACTTTTAGCCAACGTTAACGGTGATTTGCACCAATGGCAATTAGCTGCTACTTAACGTTAATTCCCACTTGAGTGCCGATTAACTTTTAATTCGATCTTAAACTGTTGCACCAATATGACACCTAACTTAAGGTGGTGGTATCCTTTTGTGCAGTGCTTTTGTGGTGATTTTTTTGAAACGCTATAACTTTCGCAATTTTGGGAGTTGCAAAGAGCTTTATACATCATTTTAAAGCTTATTATCTGTACATTCACATGAGCTTACAGAACTGGTAAAATTAGCAAAAAAAATAGCAGAAATTGTCTGACAAGCTGACATCTAACAGGATGAATATAGACCAAAAGTGTTTGAACATCGATTTCTCAAAACTGAAGAATCGGCCAAAAGGTCTTTTTGTGCCACGATATGAAGGACATATGGGCCGAGGGACGTTTTTTGGATTTGGCTCAGCAGGTCTTAACGGTCGAGAAAATCGGCCAAATGCACAGTAACACGAAATTTCGCAACTTCGCATTGAGTTTTATTGCTACTCAATATGTTTTAGCCCAAACCCAGAAAAACGTCCCTCTGCAGAAGTGCGAACTTTGATTCTGCCGAAAATCTCCGGAATCCGTCGAGTAGTTTTCGAGAAATCGATGTTCGAAACAAAATAATCGCAGTTTTGCCAAAATGGTTTTTCGGCCAAATCTCTAGCTGAAAGCAAGAAAGTCCGGCTAATAGGCATTCATAAAATGTGCATTTGGACGATGTATCGATTGAGTTTAACTAAGCCAATTTTGTCCTTAACATGTGGCAGTAATTTTGAAAAAAACTGATTTCCTCGAAATAAATGGCCATTTTTTGACCCTAAAAACAGTTTTTACTGATTAACTGGATTAACTGATTGACTGAATACTGATTTAACCGCTGGAGATAGCTCAAAGGTTGTAAGAGCAAAAATGTTCATTTTCGAGTCCTCTTTCCAGCCATACCAACCAATCCCGTGTCTTGTCTACCTACTGGGAACTTAAGGCCAAAAACAAAAACTTTCTTATCTTTTGGCCTAAGAATACGGGACTGGTCCTAAAATGTTAAAGAGCACGGAAATAGGTTATTTCGTAAGTTTTAGCATTTGGTAATAAGAAAAGCTCTAAAAGGGCTAGGGGGGAAAGGGGGAAAAATGAAAAATAAAAATGAAAATTACAAAAATCAAGATTTATTCAAAATAGATTTAAAAAAGTCCGGCGAAGCCGAAAATTTTTGAAAACTTTGCGTAAAGGATTAAAGCCGTAGGAGTCAAAAATACCCGAAAGGAAACCAGCACCTTAAGCACCAGTTAATCTTCATCGGTATGACACTTAAGTTTTCCGTGGTTGATGATTAAATTTAAGTGCTACTTAAAGTCGTATTTTGCTGGTGCAGGGAGTTTAAGTACCAGTTAATTGGCACTAATTGCTACAGTCGCATTTAATCGCCAGTTTTGCTTTTACAGTTGGTTAAGCCAACGTCGTGTGACTTAAGTTGGAACTTAAGTCGTACTTAACTCCTACTTAATTAAAGTGGCAATTAGTTAAGAATCAGTTGGCGCAACAGTGTAAGTTTCAACTTTAAGTGGCAATTAACTAATTGCCACTTAACTGCTACTTAGCCTAATTCCCACTTAACTTAATCACATTTGGTGCAAGCACTAACGTAGCCAGAAAAAGTTTTCGGGGGAGGGAATGCAAAAATTATTTCCGGAGGTCTGGGGGGACGGAGCCCCCCAGAAGCAGGGTTTTTTTTCAAAATTTTACCTGTGCTTTTTAGTGTGTTTTTTAAGAAAATGTATGTTTTTTTAAAAATCTGTGTTTTTCCTGAAATTTGCCTTTCGCAGTATTAACACGTTTTTAACGGTTTTTTTACAGCATTTTAAACTATATATATTTAGCATTTTTCGCGTGTTACAGAAGAAGTACAAAGCATATATTATTGCATGCTCAGTCTTCATAAACGATATTTCAATGTTTTGAACGTTAAATATTTGCGTTGATGACGTCTTTTTTGCGCTACAATGGGGGGTCTGGGGGCGGAGCCGAAACCGTTTTAGCTATAGCATAACTTGCCGCTCCACCGGCAAAAAACTGCGGAATTGGAACAAATTGCGCACTTACGTTTCTTAACACGACATCTATTACACGCCCAATATAACGCTGAAGTCAATTTCCGATCTGGCAATTGGGATGCAAGTGATAATTAGGCGATGACTGCGTGAAAATATTCAGATAATTATATGCTGACATTATTCTACGGTCTTCTCGGCTTAAATTTTTGAAGATTTCAAGTTATTATCGCAAAGCAGGGCTGTTGCGCGGGCTTTTCCAAAAATAGGAATAAAAATAGGAATTTTACCATCGAAAAATAGGAATAAATAGGAACATTTTGTTCAAAAAATAGGAAAAATAGGAATTCCCAGGCCTAAAATGAAGGCTTAATTTTTTGTTTTTACCAAAAATAGCAACTATATCATGATATTTTTAAGGATTTTTCGTAGTGGGATCGGGGTGGGGGAGTTTGTTTTGCAAAAATGAGCCAAAAATTGGGATCTTGGCGTATTTTGCAGGTACAAACTCCGAAAGTTCTCAAAAACAATTGGATTTAGGATAAAAATAGCAATTTTACGAAAAAATCTCAGGCGAAGCAGGAAGATTTTGGAAAAACGGTGCCTTTAAATGGATTTTAAATGTCTCGAGAGCTTGCAAACACTGATTTTTAATTTAATAAACTTATTATAATTTTTATTATAATGAATTTTTCGGGATTAGAACCACTTATATTATAGATTTTATATTTGAAGCTCATGGGCGCACCCAGGGGTGGGGTTTTGGGGGTTCCCCCCCCACGCTTTTTATCCGATTTACCCCCCCCCCCCCGGAATTTTTGGGGAGAACGCAAAAACTGAACTATTTTCGATGCATAAAACTGAAAAAATAGAAAAATTTTCAGGTTTGACCACTCCCTTTTCAAAATCCTGGGTGCGCCCATGTTGAAGCTGAAATGTTTGACCACTCGGCCAATAGGTAATCTGGGGCGATGCTAATAAAGCTGGTTGAGTCCAATCTGGGTTTAACCAGGGTTGGTTACCGGAGGTAACTACAATCCTTCGAAGAAAACTCGCTAGTTTTTTCTGGTAAGTTGGATAATTTTTGAAAAAATTTGGTAAAATTAGAAATTTCCCGAAATTTTCTAATTTTTCTGGAAAATTCTGAAAATTGTCAACAACGGTCTGAATTCATTGTTCATTATTTAAACCCGTTCAAACCTTAAAGTTATGAAAATAAATTTTGTGGCCTGCAGAAAAAAGTGCAATGGCACACACTTTATGTCTGAAATGAGAAAATGTGCACTCATTCAAGCGATAAAAAGGAACAATTACAAAAAATATCAGTCAAACCGCTCCGGAATATTGCTACTGGCTCTCAACTACAGAGAAATCTCTAGTCTTTGTTGAGATCCCCGCCCCCAGACCTCCCCTGCAATTACTTGTATCTCTACTTTATCTTTGTGTCGGAATCTAACATTTATATAAATACTAAAATGCTATAACTAAAACAAACACCCAAGGTTAACACATGAGTAAAGCTAGCGTGGATGTGCATCGAGCACTGCATATTCATTCAAATTATGGTAAACGTATATATGCCTATGGCCTACACGCCCAACTACCAAAAATTGGGGCGCTTAACTTAATCCGTGTGAATTAGCTTAGAACCAAGTATTTTGAAAAACAGGAAACTGTTGTGGCAACGGTCGTCTAAAGCTTCTAATCTTTCAAATAAGAATTTAGTAACGCAAAGCAAATATGTAAAAAAAGATTGTATTAGTTAGAGGACCAATAAGCAAAACTAAGACGAGGACGTTTTAAAAACAAGAAAAACACAATTGCGCCGAAGGCGCAGAATTTTTTCCTAAAACTTGTTGTCATTTAAAACTTAACGAAAGTTTTGTGTTCTGGTTCAACAAAAATAATCAATGATCCAAGCGGACAATTATTGGTCAAATAGAAAAACTAGGAAAAAATAGAATTTCTGCTGAAAATAGGAATAAATAGGAATGTCTCGAAAAAATAGGAAAAAATAGGAAAAATAGGAACCGCAACAGGCCTGGCAAAGATTTAGTTCAGGAGCTCAGTTCAAAGAAGCCTAAAATTTTCAAACGTCCGTTTCTCGAAAAAATGAAAAATCATTTACGCCCTTTTGCCAGAACAGTCGCGATTTCTAACCGGTCGTTTTTTCAAGAAATTCCGCACCAAATGAAAATATATCAGGAACAAAAGAATGCGGTGGCAACGATTGGTGCAGTAATAGGCATCTTTTAAATAACCATCTTCCGGAAAAAAATAAGCAAGGCATATATATAAGCTGTCTTCATTTGAAAGTATTTAAAAGTAAGTAGTAAGCACTTCCGGGGGGAAATAGTAACAGAAATGCAAAAGCGGGTGACAAATAGCTCAGCTCTAACTTCTCTTGGTCTTCTCTATATCCGCAAGCCAAAACTTCATAGCTTAGGATTCTCCAAAAGACGTTAATCTACAAAACGCTTTAGCAGGGGCCCGTTGCATTAAAGGTATTACTAATAAATTATTAGTGATTAGTTGATTAGTGTAGCACTTTGATTGAAAAAATCTAAAGTTGTGGAAGAGCCTGAGGGAAATTCTATATGTCGTTTTGTAGCTTTTGAGATGCTCTAACTAACCACATATTCTAAATTGGTGTAAAATTAAAACTTGGACTAAGCCACAGGAATAACCTTACAAAATCGCGTTTTCTTTGATATTTATGATCAAAAATTTTGAGTTGGAGAAACTCATTGAAAGTTTTGGCCATTTCTGAATTAATCACTTCATTATCTATAAAATAATACCGAAAACGCCAAAATTTGTTAGTTTAATTAATAGCTTTGCTCATTGATACTGCTGCACTAATCAACTAATCACTAATAATTTATTAGTAATACCTTTTATGCAACGGGCCCCAGATGTCGCGACAACTTCGCGAAATGTCGCACAACATCGCGTAAATTACGCGACATTTCGCGAAGAGATAAATTTGAGCCAAAACTACAATTTAAAATTTACCCAGAATTTTGGTAGATATGGAGAAAACCCCTCAAATTAGCTAACAAAAACTAGCTACCGAACTTCGCGAAGTGTTTCGCGAAGTTCGCGAGACGTTTTCGCGAAAGGCAAGAAATTTCGCGAAATCTGGTGAAATCTCGCGAAGTTACGCGAACTTCGCATGCGACTTCGCGAAATTCAAATTTTGGTACGACATATCGCGAGAAATATACACAAATGTCGTAAAGCCTTCGCGAATGAGCTGTACTGTACTTCTGGGCCAAAATTTATGGGGGGGACAATATGGGCGGGGAGGGGGGGGGGCTCGAAGAAGCCCCCCATCGAAGGGGGCTCACCGAAAATGGTGGGGCATACGTAATTTTTGACAAACTTTTGGTTTTTTGTGTAAAGATATCCTAATAGCTAAAAATCTCAAAAAAAACTAATTTTAGGTGTTTTAAGCATTTAAAAATAGTGTAAATTTCGTTAAAATCCTGCGAAGCCGGAAAATTTCCACGAAAAA
>JASAND010014025.1:0-15234 GCA_030248195.1 Trissonchulus latispiculum
ATATATATATATATATGTATATATCAAGATTAATATTATAAAGTTCGTATTTGATTTAAAGATTTATATATTTAACAGAATTCTGTGTATCAAAATTTGTGATTTGATCATCATGAAAAGTTGGTAGCAAGAGCAGCAGAGGAGTGCGGTCCAATCGTGAAGTGAGGCGTATCTGGTCTTATCAGCTGATCTAAGACAAAGAGAGCAAAGACAGAAAGGACTACGACATAACAAAATTATATTCTAACATCAAAAGTAATTTAACAACAGAACTAGTAGTGCTTATGCAGAGGGAAGAACCTTAAGATTAAGGCATTGATACTTCCCCCCCTAGGTATTTACTAACAATAAAAAGTTTCAAGTGGGTCTTCTCAAAAGTTAGACTTGCAAAATGGCGTAAAGTTAAAATTTGTTAATTTATTTGTGAAAACTATTAGCGAAGAGGCATTGATGATGTCTTTAGGAAGGGCATTCCATATTTTAACAACACGAACTGCAAAGAAGTTAGCTCGTTGACTAGATCTAACTACTGGTAAACTAAACCTATACGAGCGATTGTTTCTAAGGTGTGTTGGAGGCAAAATCTCAAAATAGTTATTTATATTCATGTCAATTTCATTATGGACTATTTGATAAGTGAGTTTTAGATCAGCAATAATTCGACGTATTTCTAGGGGTTGGAGCTTTAATGCAGTCAGTCTATTCAAGTAGCTATCATTTCGAAAACCATTAACTTGTTTTGTGAAAAATTTTTGTATTCTTTCAATTTTAGCGATAAGTCCTATTTGTTGGGGATTCCAAACAGGCGAGGCGTACTCAAGATGTGGTCTTACAAAACTTAAGTAGAGCGGTAGCAGTACATCAGCATGACGGCTTTCGAAAGATCTTAGAATCTGACCATATCATCAATATGGGTATTAAACTGCAGCGTGCTACAAATAATTTGTAGCACGATACACGTCAGAGCGTGCTCTCATCTATATGTAGGAACTAATCTTCAGTTGAAAAAATAGATATGAGTTATACAATTGATATTATTTAAATTAAGATTGAAAGTGAAGCCTGGGTTACCAAGTGTAAGAATAACACATTTTGGTACTGAAAACTGTAGCTGACACTCAGTAGCCCAAGCGTTTATCAGATCCAAATCATTTTGAATTGCCTGTACATCAGTTATATCACTGACTGTGAGGAACAGTTTGGCATCATCAACAAAAAGCTTAATTGCTGAATTTAGTAGTCTTAGTAATATCGTTAATATAAATAAGAAAAAGAACTGGACCAAGAACAGACCCTTGAGGCACACTACTCAATACTGGAACCCAATCAGAAAACAAATTATCAATTTTGACTCGTTGGTGTCTGTTTGTTAAAAAGGCTTCAAACCAAAGTAGAAATTCTTCAGACACCCCCATATAACGCAATTTTTGTAGCAATTTTTTGTGACTTGTAGTGTCAAAAGCTTTAGTTATATCCAAGTACACAATAACCTTGCATCTTTTTAAGTCTACATAATACTTTTGTCCAATCATTCAAACACTCACGCAGCTGTGTTACTGTAGAGCGTTACTATATCATACATATTATATATATTATATTAGTATTGTATATATATTATATATATATATACCAGCAGCTTATATGCTATATGAGAACAGTCGCATACGCTAATTATACACGCTCAGTATACTCTATGAGCAAAAAGATGTGCATTTTGCTCATAGAGGTCGTTCCTATGAGCAAGAGTACATAATATAAAAGTGTGCCAATGTTATCAGAGCAAAACCTATGCTCTGCACGCTAACGGCCTCCCCCGCAAATCAGACCCTAGTGACCCCCCCCGCAAATCAGTACCTAGTCGAAACGGGGGTACACTCACTCGCTCTATGTTTGTGTGCTTAAGGTGGTGGTATCCTTTTGTGCAGTGCTTTTGTCGTTATTTTTTTGAAACGCCATAACTTTCGCAATTTTGGGAGTTGGAAAGAGCTTTATACATAGTTTTAAAGCTTATAATCTGTACATTCAGATGAGCTTACGAAACCAGCAAAATTAGCACAAAACTAGCAAAACTTTTCTGACATACTGACTTCTGACAGCCAACATATAGACCAAAAATTTTTGAACATGGATTTCTCAAAACTGTAGGCTCGGCCAAAATTTTTTCTTGTGCCATGATATGAAGGACATATGCGCCGAGGGACATTTTTTTTGGATTTGGCTCAACAAGCCTCAATACTCCAGAAAATCCGGCAAATGTGCGGTGACATGAAATTTCGCAACTTTGTATTCAATTTTCTCGCAACTGGCGAAGTTTTAGCTCAAACCAAGAAAAATGTCCCTCCGCAATAGTGCCAATTTTAATAGAGCCAAAAATCAGGCGAATCTATTTGTAGTTTTTGAGAAATCGCTGTTCAAAACAAAATAATCGCAGTTTTTGCCAAAATGGTTTTTCGGCCAAATCTCTAGCTTAAAGCAACGAATCCCAGCTAATAGGCACTGATAAAATGGGCAAGTAGACCGCTTATCGATTGAGTATAAATACCCGAAAATTGTTCGTACGATTTAGCAGTAATTTGAAAAAAACTGATTTTTTCGAAAACAGCCCTTCTTTTGACCCCAAAGATCGTTTTTGCGACTTAACCACTAGAGATAGCTCGAAGGTTGTAAAAGCAAAAATGTTCGTTTTTGTACCCTCTTTCCATCCATAACAACCAATCTGATGTATCGACTACCTACTGATAGTATAATGCCAAAAACCGAAAATTTTTCATCTTTTCACCTAAAAATGTGGGACTGGTCCGAGAATGTTAAAGAGCACCAAAATAACATATTTGGAAAGTTTCGTCTACTTTCGTAAAGAATTGAAGCCTTTAGGGTCAAATTTACACAAAAGGAAACCACCACCTTAAGGGGGGCTACTTGGGTCAAAAATTCGACCCTCACCGATTTCGCTCAAATTGTGCCCATTGATACTCCCTAGGGCCCTACACAATCCATTGAAATTTGGGATGATTTCGTCCAGGAATAAAAAAGTTACAGCCTTTCAAAATTTCCAATTCCTATTGAAAGTGGCCTAAAACCGGAACTTTAGATTTTTCGCTTCTGACAACGATAACTTACTCAAATCAAACCCGTTTGAAACGTTCCATAGCTCATTTTGGAGCTAAATGTAATATCTGAAACTTGTCGAAGAGCTTTTTTCCAAATTCAGTTTCTAGCTTTTGCAGTAATCGTTTCCGTGAGACAATCCCAAAAATAAGTCAAAATTGACATTTTTCGAAAATGTTCGAACTTTAAAAATATCCACAATATCTACATCAATCGATAGCTTTCTCAATTCTAAAAAAAACTTTTCTTCTTGGCACAAACGTCCATTTTGCAGCTATTTCAAGTTATCGGTCAGAAACCGTATGTTCGTGAATTTTCTATTTCTGTGCTTGTGGGGTTGTCTCACAAAAAAGATTACTACGAAAATTAGAAACTGAATTTCGAACAAAGCTCTTCGACAAGTTTTAGATATTGTATTTAGCTCCAAAATGAGCTATAGAACGTTTCAAACGGGTTTGATTTGAGTAAGTTATCGTTGTCAGAAGCGAAAAATCTAAAGTTCCGGTTTTAGGCCATTTTCAAACGTGTGTACACCTGACATTCCCACTGAATGAATACCAGGGGTCGGTTCCATAAAACTTTGACTCGCATGCTGGTACTAGCATGCGAGAACTCGCAATGCTAGTGCTAGTCGTCGAGTCAAGTGTACCATGAAACTTTTTGCTTGACTCGACGAAATTAGCTAATCGAGTGTGGCGACTGACAAACTATCAGTGTTAGTGAGAGAACTAACACTGCGAGTGCTAGTTCGCCAGAAAATAACCATAATCATGTAAAAAAATCTCAATGAAACTTTGTAAAAATTGGAGACATTCGAAAAAGAATTAAAAAACGTAAGTCTCTTGATTTTGAGTCTATTTTGATAAAAATGAACAAGTTATCGAACTTTAATTATCACTTTTCTTGTCAAAATATACTAGAGAACTAGACGGATGCTAGTAGCGTACTAGCAAGGCAAGACGAAAGTTTTATGGAAGCCGATTAGTCTACTAGTGTTCAAACTTGTGAGAAGCTAGACTTGCAAGTCGAGTGCTAGTAGCTACTCGACTGCGAGGGTTTTATGATACACTTGAGGCATTAGACTCGACAGCTAGCATGAGTCTAGTTGTCGAGTCTAGTACGCGCAAACTTTTAACCGGCCCCTGCTATCTGCCACAATTTCAACGATAGGTGATTAAGGGGAGAGCTGTTATTTTTAAATTTTACCCTCAAATTTCGCTCAAATTGTGCCCACTGATGCTCTCTATGGCTTAACCATCCATTGAAATTTGAGACTATTTTGTCCTGGAAGATAAATGTTACATTCATTCAAAATTTGCAATTCCTATTGAGAATGGCCCAAAATCGGGACTTTAGATTTTTCAATTTCAGTGTTTTTGAGTAGAGTTGTTGACCGGCCGAGGAAAACCCGGCCGAGCCGGCCGGCCCACTATGCTGCCAATCCGGCCGGCCGGTTCCGGCCAGCTGGCCGGCCGCCCGCCGGCCAACACCCGACCGGCCGGCCGTCCGGTCTTCAGGAAAAGAACACTACTTGATTTTATCTGTTATGCATAACCAGGAGTAACTGTATGTATGCATCATTTAATGCTAAAAATTGTGCAAAATACACGAAAAATAGGGCGAAACTGGTACCGGCTTCCCTTTTTTGACCGGCCGGCCGCCGGTTTGCATCAGCCGGCCTGGTTCACAAGCTCGGCCGGCCGGCCGAGTCAAAAACCGGCCGGGCAACAACTCTATTTTTGAGACGGTGTCACAGAAACTATTTCTACAAAAGTTAGAAGCCGAATTTTGAAAAAGCTCTCGGACACGTTTTAGCTATTGTATTTATCTGCAAAATGAGCTGTAGAACGCTTCGAACGATATCGATTTGGGCTATTGTGGCCAAGTTATCGTGGCCAGAAGTTAGATACCGATTGTTAGATACTCGTTCTGTATTGTTAATTCAATAGATTATCTTTACCATATCACTTAGAGCTGGGGCAGGTTCCATTAGAAGAGGTTGGAACCGGAACCGAACCGGAAGGATTTTTAGAACCGGAACCGGTAGAATCAAGAGTTAATATAAGAGTTTGACAACTGGCAAGCTCTCGCACCAAAACTGTGCTGTTCGCTAACGGCCTACCCCCTCCTCGAATTGGACCCCAGTGAGCAAAGCAAATTCGCCCGCTATATATATGTTTGTGTTCATAAACTTTCATAAACTAAATTTTAAAGTTCGAAACAGACACAAATTACACTTACGTACTACTTGTGTTTTCGAGCTTAAGGGGGGGCGCTACTTGGGCCGAAAATTCGACCCTCACCGATATGGCTCAAATTGTGCTCTTTGACACTCCCTAGGGTCGTACACAATCCATTGAAATTTGGGATGATTTAGTCCAGGAATAAAAAGTTACAGCCTTTCAAAATTTCCAATTCCTATTGTAAATGACGTGTGTACACCTGACACTCCCACTGAATGAGTCAACGCCAAAACCGATTGAGACAAGCTTGTTAGGTCGCACAGTGACTGAGTCAAGCATTATGATTGAGTCAAGTTTCGTTTGTTAGGAAAACTCATTTTATTATGGGAGTGCTAAATGTCACTTGTCACTCCCATGATTGATCCATGATCTAAAAATTTGTGAATAAGTTATACACAATTTCTGCTGATTGAGTCACCAATTTATTTGCTATCATTTGCTTCCCTGCACAAACAATTTTATTTAGAAATTTCAAAATTTTATTTAGCTAGTTATCGGTCAATACAAATAAAAGATAGCTAACTCAAGGCTTACGAACTCTCATTGAAAATTGTAACTGATTGTATAAAGATCATAGGTGTACCTGGGGGGGACCCCTCCCCCCAAATAGACAAGTGTCGACCCCACCCTCGAAATTTTGGAGGCAGACCCCACCCCCAAATGGCCAAATCCCAGACCCCACCCCCCCCAAATTTGTCAGACCCCACCCTCAAAATTTTGAAAATTTTGCCTCAAAATTAGTAAAAATTCTTAATTTTTGCAAAAAATCCAAGGTTTTTCGAATAAATGAGCAAAAATGAAGAAATATTGTTGAGTTTTCAGTTGGAAATAACTTTTTTAGCAAATTTGCGAATTTTTTCTAAATTTTTGACCGAAAAATTTTTTACCCCCCAATTCTATTTTTTCGGATCCCACCCCAACTCAAAACGGCTGACCCCACCCACCCTAATTTCGGCTACCCCCTCCCCCAACTTTTTCTCAAGGTACACCTACGGCAGGGCTGTTGCGCGGCCTTCCTCAGAAAAAAGGAATAAAAAAAAGAATTTTGAAACAGAAAAAAAGGAAAAAAAAGGAATTTTCTCGATGGAAACTGGCAAAAATAACAAATTTTAAAGGCTATTTTCTTGCTACTACGCTAAAGCATTAATATTATTTTTGCTTTAAAAATTTATTCGGATCGGATAGATTCGACGAAGCCGAGCGATTTTTTATATTGACATTTGAAAATGGCTCATGAAATCTGTACTGGCGCCTGTAAACTTTTATGCATATATACACATAGACTTATAGTAGGCAGGGACTAGACAGTGGTGGACTTTTTAGATTTTTATGATAAGCTGGAAAATTTTCAGATTTTTATGATAAATTGGAATTTGGAAAAATTAAGTGCTGGAAAATGTTCGAAAATTCCAAAATTTTTTGAGAAATAAAAGTGGTCCAGATTCAAGTAACGGAATGCCTGTCACTTCAAGAGCTACACTGAAGATATGTTCTTCTTTCTACTATAAGTAGTTTTTAGAGATGCGCCAGGGCCGCCACTACCGGAGTCGGGTCGGGCCTGGAAATTGAGGGTCTAAATTAAAAATTTTCAAAAATTCTTTAAACCCTAGGTGGGATGGTAGTCGTTAAATTGAGAAAAGTGAGAAAAGAGAAAGAGAACTAAAACTAAAATAGCAGAAACATATTTTGTTCAAAAAATTTTAGCTCCAGAAGTTTTTACTATTCCAGAAAGAAAAGCAATTATCTTGGACGACAAAATTAAAAAGAACCGGTCCAGGTTAACACGAACCTCCTATCAAATTCCGCATTGTTAATACATTTCACTTTCTTAAACTGTATAAATAAGCTCGCATTCATAAAGAAAACATGCGGTCATAGCAAACTATTTCAGATAATATTTGAATATCTCGACGATAAAACGAGAAGTTTAGATAATGTTCGAAATTTTCTGCAAAGTCCTGGAAACGACCTTACAACCATCAAAATTTATATAATCTTAGCGTTGCGTAACAAAAATACATGTGCTGAAAAGAATAAAATCGTTAAAATTTGCTATTTCGTGCACTCTAGAAACTGCAAAAACTCAGCCATTACTATAGCTTAAAACTACACTTTTCCAGCCAAATAGATCAAAATACAAAACGTAAAGCCAAGTCAAGTTATTATTAAATATATACGTCCAAAATATAAAACCAACTTTGAAATTAAAATCAATACGGTCACATCCCGGCGAAGCCGGAAATTTTTGAAAAAATATGGGCAAAAACGTCAATTTTGTTTAAAAAGTTTGTAAATTCCTAGACTTTTTGAAGTCAGCCAGACAAAAGGAAATAAAAGGAATTTTAGGCGAAAAAAAAGGAAATAAAAGGAAGGTCTCGAAAAAAAGGAAAAAAGGAACCACAACAGGCCTGCCTATGGTCAAATGTCGTAACTCCGTGCGACAGAATTATTCATAACTGTGGCAGAGCTGTCGACATTTTTGGTTTCAGTTTCTGCACCTATCCTACCTTAGCTTTCCATGAATTGTAAGTAGTATATAGCGTCGACGCTATCTACTACTATTGTACAACCAAGATCATATTTAATAGCATCCATAAAAATCTAGCAATATATTAGAAACATTCTGGGACTACAAATAAACAAACATTAAATTACATGTATATATGTACTTTACACAAACTGTAATTGACTTGAAGCGAATATTTAGGCTTGTACGCACACATATTTTCAGGGTAATACAGTTGCAACAGCTCCTAATAAAATCCTCTTTTTGAATTCTATTAGCTTTTCCTAGACATAATTCGGTAAGTAAAAGCAATTAACAACTTAAAGGTAAAAATTAAAAACTCTTAGATAAGCGCAAATAAGCCGATCAAATTGAAAAGCTAATCACAAAATGTTATGGCAAAAATTTCTTAACTATCAGAAATAGATTCAGCGCACAACAGTATACACTTGTCACTAAAAAGGGATTGTAACAATGCACAGACTAATAATTATTTCATCAAGTACATAAATGACAACACAAAGGCAATATAAGTAGATAAAATAAAAAATAAAGTCAGTCACTGTACACAGCACATTTTTCTATAGTCTTCCAGAGCGGGGTCTGCAGACTCTGCCAGTTGAGCTTGTTTACCACGAATGTCAGGAATGTACTTGGAATAGTCCAGACCTCTTCGTTCATAGAAAAGGATGTAGGCCAGACCGGACTCAATGTCATCCACACAGACTTCCTAAAGCAAGAGAAGAATTAAATCACGTATTATATGAATAAGTCAAAAGTACGTATGTGCCCGCATGTATACGTACAATATAGCAGGCAAGCATCAATGTGTAACACTTCATCTTGTCAGCAGTGTTGTTCACAGGCTGAAATGTTCGTTGGCAGGTTCGGCTGTTTCTGGAATATTATCTGAACTGAAACTGGTCGACCGGAAAACTCCTGGCGGCTCTTCCAACCGTCCTGGCCAATCACACTACTAGTCAACTCGTGTCTAGTTTACACATATAATATTATGTTAACAACACAAATTCAAAATATTTACAAAGAACTCAAGTAGAACAGAACATGATGAAAATACAACAGTGAGGCGGTTATTACAGCTTCTACGCAACTCATTATGTGCTCCTGTTGTATCACTGAAGATAAGAGTTACTTAAAATTCAACCAACATCTGTCAGATGGTGGAAACCGCAAAAGAAAATTTAAGCCGAGAGACGAACGGTTTGGGGTCTCTGTCACCACATTTCCTTTACTCCGCTGAACGAAATCAAGCAGGAACAGACGGTCACCCCGCCCCCTCCCCCCGCCTGACTCCCATCTGATTATCACATTTCGACCACCTATCATTTTACAAATAACTAAACAAAATGTAGATCTTGTACGTGTACTTACTTTGCAACTACTATCGTTGTATAGATACCACTTGCCGGATTGGTGTTTAGCATAGGTTACATAATGGCCAGCCCCGAGCATTCCTGAGTGACACTGAAACAACACAAAGAATAGTTAACAAGTACTGAAAAGACAAATACAAAATGTCACTCTATATGCTCACTGTTTCACAAAGGGGATGACTGCGTATTGTGATCGGCAGTAACATTGGATTTGGCAATTACGACATGAAGCCTACTATTACTCTACTAGTCAGAGATTGAACATAATTGTGTAAAATCTATTCGACAAGCTTCAGACAATAACGTCTCTGACTACTAATAACAATCTGCAAGTCGGAAAACCCACCCAAGGTGAAAAATTGTATCCAGCAGGGGCCTGGGGGGCGGAACCTATCAGAAGTTGTTTCTGCAAAAAGTAGTTCTTTAATTCTTTCATTTGGAACGGAGAAGAAAATTGTTAGAAACATTACACATTTTTAGGCGAAACTAGCAATTTTCTAAAAACTTCGGAAGCGTTTGGATTTTTCTCTTCACAAAAAACATTAAATTGTGTCATTTGAAATAGAAAATAAATATTTTTGGTTTTTGTTGTTTTCTATTTTTATCCTCAATTTTTCCTACGTACGAATCCTGACCGGCGGTGGGTGGGGGGTGCGGTCGCCTCTTCCCCATCAGAACAGACTGCTGGTTGACCCAGGCCGTACCTCTTAAAATAGGAATTACATACGTTCAATCAATGCTGAAACTTACAGCAACAGCATACAAATCATATAATGGCACAGATGGATCAAACTCAGGCCTCAAATGATGGCCGTGGGAGGGAAACTTGAGCATTTCAGCCATAGAACTAACTCTGGTACGACTGCTAGTCCCAGTCCCAGCAGCGGCAGCAACGCCAGTGTCTACAGAGCGCAGAGAAGCCGGGGAAAGGATCGGGATGGTCGAAGTGGAAGGGGATCCAAAATGATCCAATCGACCTTCTGCCGACTCCGGTAGGGAGGGTCCAGCGGCAGCAGAATATGGCCGAGAAGGCGTCATGGTGGGGGAAGTGGATCGGGCCACAGATCGATCGGAAGAGCCCGAAGAGTCCAAGAGGCCGCCCCGGAATGTGACGGTGGGAGAGGAGGAGGGAGTAAAGGGGGATCCAGGAGCACCGGAACTGGGAGGAGGATCTGGTCCCAGTTCCCCTAGACGGGAGCAGTTGAGCCCAGAAGAAGAATCGTCAGCAACACCAATGGTTCCATGGATAGTAGCGAAGGAGCAGGAGTCACGATGGGACACGTAGGGAGAGGGATTAAAGGCAGCCAGCGGATATTCCACCATTTTGCAGGACTTCATCCAACGATCGCCCACACACTGGAATCTCTTGATGTTGAAAATCTAGAAAAATAGAGTCTAGAACAGAGAGGGAGAAGCTTGGGGTTTGGCTCAAAAGACGGTAGAATAGAGCTAACACGTTGCTTATTCCACAACAAAAGCACAGTATATAAACTATTCTTGAGAATATTCAAAAGGAATCAGAATTGCAGCAGCAACATTTGAAACACCAAAGACAAAGTGTCACTAAAAATTTCAAACATAATAATACTACATACAAACAAAAAAATTCATAGATATAAAAATACCAGGATCGGCGGCAATCGCCAAATATCCAGGGTCTTAGTGGCAGCCTGTTTAGATTTACACTTATCACACTGGTATTCATCAATGTGCTCTTCGGATGTGAAGGAGTGAAGGCACGAGTCCAGACTCACTGGCTGACTGTGAATTCTATTCACTTCCGCGACGCTCTCATCCTCAACAAAGTGCTGAAATTCAAACATAGCATTAAATCGAGTCAAACTTAACACGATCCGATTCATGCATGGCAGAGATAAAAGAGGAAAAGTAAAGGTCCTACATCCAGAAACTGCCATAAATTACATGAAATACTAAGCAAAATGAAACAATAAACAGAAAAGAAACGGTATGAAAATTTTAGACGAATTAACAGTTTTTGGCCCTTTGATTTCACTCAATTTCTCCAAAAAAGATTCCTTACTCGTTCCATGGAATGCTGATAGCGCAAGTGCAGGGTGGTTGTATCCCAGTCTATGGCAACAAAGCACCCGTTCAGGGTGAAAACATCGGAGGAATCATCAATGCGACAGCCGATGCAAAACTTGTGCCAGGGACAACGGGCACAGGAAAGGCCACTCTTCCCCACCACACGCAGCACAAAGGGATAACTGTTGTACAGACTTTCGTCACTATAAAAAAGCACAAAAAATGCAAAAATCTGTATGGTAGGCTAAATCGAAATACGTACAGTACAGCTCTTTAAAAGTATTATTTTTCGCGAAGTTCACCTTTTCCGCGAGGTAGCAATTTTCGACAAATCTGGCGAACTTCGCGTACACAATTTGCAAAAATGAATTTACGCGATATTCATGGGAAGCTAAGCTGAAACAACTTTCCGGGTTTGTCTCTGATCCCAACCCATCTGCGCTTGGGGCTTGGAGTGTCGAAAGATGCTGTGCTCCTCTTCCTTCCGTATGAGCAGTTAATGGATGTCTTACTACCGGAGCCGAAAGGCCAAGAAGGTGACTGCTCCAACTTCCCATTGTGGGAAAGCATTCAGGCGACGAAGCGAGAGTCATACCAGCTACATAATGACTGATGGGGAGAAACAAAGGTTAGCGCCCTCATAATTATAGCCTCTTGGCTGAGCAGCCCGGCAATAACAACAACAACAACTTCAGCAAGGTCAAATTTTTTTAAAAAAAATTGTCGCGAAGTTCGCCAACTTTGACGAACATCGCTACCATTTGCGAAGTTCGCAAAAAATGAACTGGCTGAGCAGCCCGGCAATAACAACAACAACTTCAGCAAGGTCAAATTTTTTGTAAAAAATTGTCGCGATGTTCGCCAACTTTGACGAACATCGCTACCACTTGCGAAGTTCGCAAAAAATTAACTGGCTGAGCAGCCCGGCAATAACAACAACAACTTCAGCAAGGTCAAATTTTTTGTAAAAAATTGTCGCGAAGTTCGCCAACTTTGACGAACATCGCTACCTTTTGCGAAGTTCGCAAAAAATGAACTTCACAAAAATGTTTATAAAGCTGTACTGTAAACCAACAAACAAACTGCAAAACTGAGTTAGGAAACGAAAAAAACATAATGAGTTAGGCTAACTTTGAAAGTTTCCGTGGAAAGTCTCTATTTAAAAAATTCCCTACCATACCAAGCTACCCAAAAGCTCGGAAAATAGTATACATCTATAGAGGTCGGGGAAAAAAACCAACCCGCAAGTGGTGGGGGAAAAAACCAACCCCCCGTTTGGGCGACGGGGATGAGCTAGCGGGCTCCTGGCTCCTACTGGGAGCCCCTCTCCTGTGTTGGAGGCCCAGTCTGCTTTCTGGGCATACCCTTCCCCCTACCTATCTGGCGGGTTTTTTCTAAGCGAGCCCGGTAATCCGGACTACTGGGCTCGCTTACTTCTGCTGTCCGGTGACATCGAAGAAAACCCTGGCCCCCTCCCCTCACGGTGGCCGTGCCCAGTGTGTAAGAAAAATGCCAAACAGAACTGCGTCCTATGCAACTCATGCTCCGGTTGGACCCACAAGGCTTGCTCAGGCCTGCGAACCCTCAGCGAATACTCCAACGCCTGGCTCTGCCCTACCTGTTCGTCTAACCCCCCCTCAACCAGTGCCGGTGCGCCGGCCAATACTGCAAGCCCAATCAATCCCGCCAATCGACCCAATACCGCCGCAACATGTATTACTGCAGCTTCCGCCAGAACTCCCCCAACATCCCCCACCCTCCCTTCAGGCCCCAGCCCCACCAATCGACCCACCCACGGTCAAACTAGCGCTCGCCCTCAATCACCCCACCCCCATCTGAGAATCCTCCAATGGAACGCTGGAGGACTAAGGCCTAAAGTACCCTGGCTGCAGAAACTCTTGGATGACCTGGAAATCGATATCGCGGCGATCCAAGAAACCCATTTCAAAGAGAATCAGCAACTGCCCAAATTCCCTGGATACTCCATGGAGGTACAGCATCGGAAGACTGGACGAGCTGGCACCGCCATCAAAGGCGGCGGAGTGGCTATCCTGATCAAAGAGGACATTCACTACTCCAGATCCACAGACAGGATAACCGCCCCTGCCGACCAAACTACGGACGCTCTGACCGTAAAGCTCCATATGAAGGGTGGAGATATCCGTCTGTCCTCAGTATATGTACCACCCATACAGAGGCAAGCTGCGGAAATGCGGACCCAATACTTTGATCCACACTACCTCCCAACTGCCCCAAACTCAATCACATGCGCAGACTTCAACGCCCATTCGGAAGTCTGGGAACCGAACCGACAAGGGGATGAAATGGGAGACACCATCGACGAGTGGGCCATCCAGACGGACCAAACCATCCTCAATGACGGCAGCATAACCCGACCACCTGCTACCCAAGCCGAATCCGGCACGGCACCGGATTTAACCCTATGCCACTCATCCAGGACCACCTGTACCACATGGAAAGTCCTCACCACTACACTTTCAGACCACCTACCTGTCCTGATAACAACCGCTACCGGCGGTCAACGCCCAGAGCAGACGCCCGGCACGGGCACAATGGTCCTATGCCAAAGCCGACTGGGGCAAATATCGACGAATCATTGCTGACCAGCTTGACCACTGTCTATCTCCAGCTGTAATCGGCGTACACAGGGCATACAATCTGTTCGTCAAAGCCGTCCACAAGGCCTCAAAGGAATCCATTCCGCGCGGAAGCAGGCGGCGCACAGTCCATGGTGGAGCAAGGAAGCAGAGGAAGCCATCGAAAAGTGCAAAGAAGCAAAACGAAAGGCAGATGAGGACCCAGCCTTCCGCCATGAATGGATTGAAGCCAAGCGGGCAGCCCTCACACAATTAAAAACTGAAGACTGACCGATGGCAGAAATTCGCTGGAGACCTCGGTATCCGCACAGACCCAAATAAGGTCTGGCGCACTATCCATGCCATCGACGGAAAATCCCAGCCGGGAAAACCTAATGTGGCGATTGTCAACAGAAACAGAAGACTGCTTGATTCAGATCAGAAGAAAGCTGAGGCCTTCATCAAATCATTTGCGAAAACCAGCTACTCAAAGCCCTGCCCAGCCGACAAGCATCTGGCGATAGAAAACAAGCAGAACCTGAAATCCAGGTGTGAATGCAGCAACGCCAGCCAGGAACCTACTCTGTGCAGCACTTTCACCGGCCTGGAGCTGGATCTCACACTGAACCGACTGGCCCGCAAAAAATCTTGTGGGGCGGACGGTATATCAAACGAGATGCTGGAAGCTCTACCACCGGAAGGCCGACAATACCTGCTGAAAATCTACAACGAATCCTGGAGATCCCAGCAAATCCCCAAAGCCTGGAGGCACGCTCTTATAATCCCTATCCCAAAAAAGGGAAAGCCCTCCGACGACCTGGGCTCATACAGGCCGATAAGCCTGACCAGCTGCGCAGTGAAAGTCCTGGAACAAATGATCAAATCCCGCCTGCAATTCCACCTGGAAAAGGAAAAAAGAAGCTGAACCCAAACCAGTCCGGCTTCAGACAGCTAAGGAGCACAGAAGATCGCATCGCCCGGCTAATCCAGTCGGTCTCGGACGGTTTCCAACAGAAGGCTCCCGCCAAACGAACAGTCCTTGCTCTGATCGACTTCGCAAAAGCCTTCGACACTGTCAACCGACACTCCCTTATCCACAAACTTGACTCCATCGGAACGCCAAAATGCTACAGCAAGTGGATAAAAGCCTTCCTGTCAAACCGAAAAGGCCAGGTCCAAATCAATTCCGCCACCAGCAAATACGAAATATTCCATCAGGGTGTACCGCAAGGATCAGTACTCTCGCCCTTATTTATCATCTTTATCAATGATATCCTGCAGGGTCTGCCGGATGGGGTGGAAGCCCCTCTATTTATGCAGACGACCTTGCACTCCTGGGC
>JASAND010014026.1:0-39047 GCA_030248195.1 Trissonchulus latispiculum
ACGGAATTTTGGAATCCCCATCCTACCCACTTCATTACATATGCATATGATGTCCCCAAACATTGTTGGTTCATTCACCAGCTTGAAATAAAGTACCGCATTTGGATCTTCTCTTGCACGTCTAATTCTCTGACACCTCTCATGATTTATCCAATCAGTTATCTTTTTACATGTATCATGATTATAATACAAAGAACAATGCTTATCTGCAAAAGTTCCACATCGCCCTGAAGATTCATACATGATGCATGATTGTCCATGGTGTTAGGATCGGTTGTAAAAATTAGTCGATATCGCCAAAAATTGTTTCTGCTCTGGCTCTGACCAAACCTACAGTAATCGGGGTGAAAGTTCAATGTGCAACGTTTCCGCGACTGAGCCTTGGCACAAAATTAATTGAGCAGAGACTTAATGCAGTTCTGTTTTCAGTATGTTAGTAGCAGCTCTGACCCGTTTAGCGACTGTATAGCGTGCCGCTATGTTACCCATTTATGTGTCACTTGCCCTTAGCAGTTTGTTTGTCTTATCCGAAGCGATTAACCTGCCTACAGGTTTTAGTCATTTTCCCTTTGTGCGTCATTGGCGTATTGGTTAGTGCTTTGATTGTGGTTCGACGCCCGCTTGAGCATTTAAATTTTCTACTATGTGAAACAGGACTTTATGAGTGAATTGAAAGCTGCCGCCTCGTCGAACATTTTAGTTGTTGCAGCATTTAACAAAAATCTGGAAATTTGGAAATCTGGAAATTTGGAGTTTTGAGTCCAAATACCTTTATCTCTCGGAATTTAGAAAATAAAAATTAGCCCAAAAGCAAAGCTATACAGTATGACGAATTCGTTCGATTGAATATGGTTTTGTCTAATCTCAACACACTAAATAGGACATATGCTAAAGCAAAGACTCCTCCAATGTGGCCAGGAACACCGAAGTACTGTGTTCTGAAGGTTTACACAATTTGAATTATCAGGTTATCAACTAAAATACAGGGAAATAATACCAGTCCTTTAAGGTGGTTATTCCTTGTGGGCACTATTATTGGTTGACGGTGCAAATCAAGATGAAATTTGATGAAACCTTCCAAAATAAGTTCTTTTAGCATTCTAACACCCTCCGCGCAATCCCGCTTCAAAACTTTGACGTCTCCGTTCAGGCCGGTGTTTGCCGATTTTTGATATATATAATATATATATGTATATATATATATATATATATATATATATATATATATATATATATATATATATATATATATATGTAATAAAGGGCTTCTGAGGGTTTATTTTAATCAAGGTTTAGATCCCAATAGCACTGGTTTCATTCCTTTGTATGATGTTCCAGGGGATTTAGACCTCCAACCCACAAATTAGCCCCAAATTATTGCAATATGATGTTATAAGGTTACTCTAATTAATCTATCTTCACTCTATTCAAAGACCGGTACCTCTTCTTCAGGTTAACTCTCGGAGTAAGACTGAAACGATTCCTTCAAAATTACACTTTTCTATCAAAGTCCGGTTCGGGTTTCGCTGTCCCTTCGTCAGGTTCGTTTCAATATAAACCTTAGCCACCTCGCTTAGATCAGACTATAAATATCAAATCCCGAATACAATATACTCAGCATGTAGTTAAACCGTATTTTAGATTGTCACTTTGCTCATTCGCTAATCCCTCTAAACATCAGACAGTAATTCCAATATGGGAGACAAAACTTAAATTTGCGGTTCTATTAATTACAGGCACAGAGGCACATATACGGTTTTAAGTCAAAATGACATAAGGTAATTACAGTAGCTTTTTAAATCATAGAGATATACCACAAAATAGGATTTTAGCGGTCCACAGAAAACTGTCAGATAATACAACACACATACAATAACACTTGTGGTCCCCAAAGATACAGACACGTCCCAACCCCAAATCGCGGAAAATGTTCAGATATCAAATGGAAAAGGTACCAGTGTACTCAACTTCAGCCAGTGGTTCACTCTCGACTTCAACTAACGCCTACCGATGAAAGCAACTCCAAGAGACAGGAATGAGTAGAAATACAGGGTTAAATAGGAGATATAGAGAAAAAGTGATTACTCCGGGGCTAATGCTAGACTGTGAATTTCGAGGTTAACTGAGACCGCACAATTCAAACTCTTGCCAAATAAACGCTCCGCCTGAGCCAAAAGATCACGCTCGCACTGAGCTAGAGTAACAACCAAGAAGAGAAGGATACGACTAACTTCAACCCAGTCTGCCCCAAGACTGACTGCTTGGAGAAAAACAAGATTAGTTCTGGGTTATTCACCCAGCGTTTCAGTCTTTGTCCTGACCATACGTGTGCTTGGGGGGGTCTGGGGGGGGTTTCACCCCCCCAAGACCTGAGCTCACCCCCCAGAGGGGTCCCTCACCCCCCCCCCCCCCAGAATCCGGATTTTTCCAGTAAAAAACCGGAAAAATCCGGTTTTTGACTGTATCTGTCAGTCAGCATTTGCGGTCTCTCTTGCAAGTCTTTATCGAGAGAAGGCCATAATTTTCTTATTAAAGGAAATTTTCATCTTATCTCTTTAGGTGGTTTGCTAATGGGCTTACCTGGGGACGAAAAACACCCCAGGTAAGTAGTTTCTAATCTTACTTGCAAATATTTTTCCCCATTTTCTGACAATTCCCCAAAATTAATTGCTAACCGACTCACTAAAAGGATCAAAACAGGAAACTTCCACGATTACCAATAGGTACAAATAAGGGGGTCACCATACAGAAAATAACTATTAGCAGTTAACATTTAAATTATTAGACTTACTAATTTTTTAACACACAACCAACCAAACAAACAAACAAACAACCAACCAACATACAAACAAACTCCGTTCCTGTTACATTTTCGCAAAGTGTCTATTTTAAATTCAAACCAAACAGTTTCCGACAAAGTCCGAGGACCCAGAGGATCCAAAATATACAGACAAAAACATCAAAACGCAGACTACCCATCACACTTCACACAATAAAAAAGCCGGTAAAGTTACACTAGGGGGGCAAAATATACGGACAAAAACAGACAAAACGCAATACCAAAAGTCATCGCCACTGTTTGCTATGTTAGTTTTAGTCAGCCAAAGGAGTCAATCCGAGGAACCTTTCAGGACGAAAGGAGCAAACCGGGGGCACGATACGTCAAAGACCACAACTAACCATCCAGCAAGCACAATTAAAGTTACCATCCTTTTTAGGCAAAAGGAAGAAACCGCAGAGTACAATACCACTACATTTTACGCATACATTTTACGAAACTGTTAAAGTTTCAGATCAGGAATTAGATCGGGGGCTAAGAGAGTTTATTGGTGCTTCCAACTGTCTATAGGGAGTGGGTCACCGAATCATGGTAACCAACCAGCGCCGGAGCAGGATGGGACCAGGAATCATCTGTGGCAGAAATCCAAACAGTTCGGCTGTAGCTGTGGCAATAGTCCAATCAGTTCTGTAGTAGGTTGGGTGGCCAGGCAGGGCCACGGGCAGGAGGGGCGGATGAAGATGATGATGGTGCTGACGGTGCTGACGCTGGCACTGACGCTGCTGACGCTGACGCTGACGCTGACGACCGGGATACGGTCTGACGATGGGGATGCTGACGATGCTGACGCTGATGCTGACGGAGCTGACGCTGACGACCGGGATACGGTCTGACGATGGGGATGCTGACGATGTTGACGCTGACGCTGACGAAGCTGACGCTGACGACCGGGATACGGTCTGACGATGGGGATGCTGACGATGCTGACGCTGACGAAGCTGACGCTGACGACCGGGATACGGTCTGACGATGGGGATGCTGACGATGCTGACGCTGATGCTGACGGAGCTGACGCTGACGACCGGGATACGGTCTGACGATGGTGATGCTGACGATAACACTGACGCTGCTGACGCTGACGACCGGGATACGGTCTGACGGTGATGATGCTGACGATGCTGACGGGAAATCGAACCATCGGACCAACCACCACTGGACCAAGAAACCAGAAATATACCACTGCTGAGATTCAGCCTAAATCGAACACACACAAATAAGTAAGGTTAAACAGGGGTAGTTAACAGCAATGCCTAGCTACCGCCGAAAAAATCACACGAGGACCTTATTCTGTCCACCAGGGGATGCATCTAGCTTATTATTCGCAAGGATAAAACACTCAAGGGGAAACTCGTGTCAGCTTTCACAAACTCTCTGACGAAACTTAGGAAATAAGACAGTCAGCTCAGTAAATGAATATACACTTTTGTAATCTATCAGGAACTTTTAGTCAGCGATTAAACACAACCAAGGCTAATATTTCCACTTTCCATAATCACTATCACGTCAGCAATACTCTGATACTCATAAACAGTAATTTCTGCCGCTAGAAAAGTCAGCCTAATAACAGGGAAAGTTAGCCTAAAATCAAGGGAAAGTTGGTCTAAGGTCGAGCAAAATTAGCCTAGACCCATTTTCTCTAAGACCGGATTTAGTAGCACGAAAATGGTCCTTTAAATGACGACGGTTAAAACAAATAGGTCAGTTTATTCATTCAGTATTCGCAATTGAACCCTTAAAATCAATCGTAAAATCACTTCGAAACTCGCTCTCTCTCTTTTCAAACTCGAATCTCAAAAACTAAGAAAACAAAACCGACAATAAAGTGAAACTCATGACAAATCCAGATGCAGGTGTGCTGTGCTTCAAGATCCATGGTGAAGGGTGCTGGAACTGGAACCAAACTGTGCAGAAAAGAAAGAATCTAAAACTAGTACACGACATGCATTATTAACGAAACGGCTACTCCCAAATTAATACGTGTTACTTTATTGTTAGTAGTTTTAGTTCCATCAATAAACGTTCTCTATCAATTCAAGTGTGCGTTAGTAATCAAATCAAATGCTACAAACAGCTAAGTTAAGGGTGCGGAGGTGGCTGGAGTGAAACAAAATATAACTCGTGCGTTAATCCTGAACACAACTGGGCAGTATTAAGTATACCTAAGGGGTCTTGGGTCCGGACACGCCGTACGTGGGGATAAACTCAGTACTGCCGAATTCTGTGCTCAACTAAAAAGCATACAGGCAACAGGGACAAACAGTGCAGAAAGAAAGACAGGAACGGAAAAGAAAAGAACAGAAGGAAATGAAAGAAAACTGATGGGTGCAACTAACTATGTTATTCTAATTGTTATCTGTGAGAACTTCCTACTCTACTAACTTATCATTATTCAACTATAGGCATAAGCAACTGGGAGTCTAGAAGGGCTGATGTTACAATCTAGATAGTTGCACCTCAACTAAACGAACTCAAAAATCAACATTCAGAAAATCCTCCGGAATGGGAGGGTCATGCAGGCCAGGCAAACAATCCAACAAAGTTTCAACAAAAATGGGATGCCGGGGACGAATAGTGAACGGACCATGCAAACGCCAATTAGGAATCTCGTGCAAAATGATAGTAGAAGAACTCAAACAGATCCTGTTAGGACAGCGAAAAGGAGGCGAACGGTTACGAAGAACTAAACTCAACAGAGAAAACTTAGTGGGGAAAATCATAAAACTGAAACTTAGTAGGCGCAGGGACGAAACGGAAAGGCACTCCAAAATAACTCAAACTAAATTTCCAAAAACAGTTCACACACAACAGGGTGCAACACGCAACCACATCAGAACTCAACACACAGAGGGGGCGGAAGGGGACGAACTTATCATTGGCACCTGGCGCACAGTAGATGACATCTCGTTGGCCACGGTGGTGGACCATCTTCAGCTCCTGCGGCAATTGGCTTTCAGCTCTCATTGGACCTCGCTGGGCGGACGATGGACAACAGCTCTCCGGGGGACCGGGATCATATCTCAACTGAAGGACCTTCGGCAGGATGATAGGAGAACGACTCCAGCACGCAATGCCGGAAGACGGCGAAGAGGAAGAGGAAAAAGAAGAAGAGGACGAAGAAGAAGACCAGGACGACGGCAGGTAGGCAGCTGCCGAATGATATTCATCACCGCACTCTCCTCACTCAACAGATCACACTGGGCCAACCAACGGGCGACGTAACTTGACATGGTTCTACAAAACAAAAGGAAAATTAGGATCTTAAGGATTAGTTAAACATTCACTCCACGCACAAACTATATGATATCTGCTTCTATTCTGGTATCTACCTAAGGATTGAGCTAAGGACTAAAGGATCAGGAAGGATAGGGGATAAGGATCTTAAAAGGAACTTACAGACTTAAGGATCAGGAACTTAGTTAAGAGTAATAGGATGAAATGGTGGACACTCACCAAGCATACGCATACGGTAATCTAAGACATCACACGGGACATGCAACGGAAACACACGATGGATGTTATTCAACAGAAACCTAGCATCTGTAGGCAACACTTGCACACCATTACTATAATACCAATCCTCATGCTCATGTAAAATAACGACTTTGGGACACTGACACCTGATGTTAGGGCAACGAAACATTCCACCTCCTAATAAGGGAACAAGCTCAAGCAAACGCAACTTATGAGGGTCACGGGACAAACGCACATCATCAGACAACGGAAAAACTACAAACGGGACTCCATAAAAACTTAAACCCACTCTCCAAATACGCTGCAAGCACAGGAACGTGCAAATTTAAGCAATTTGGGACACTAAATGCACACGCACATTAGGACGAAACAACTCAGCTCTACGGGGATCTGTGTAGATATAAATCATTCCAGACTCCATTCTGAGACCTTCGGGCAAATCACTACTCCATCGGTGAGGACCTCTTAAGGATTCAGGACTATCTAACGGCAAGGGAAACTCGGGATCAGCAACACCTTCAATTTTTTCATCCGATTCAACTGACGTTACAACCAACTCTGGAGCCATTTGCAAATCTAAATTTCATGCCAACTTTTAGTAAGAACATACCTAGCAATACCATGCTCTGTTAGATAACTATCCACACTAATTAGCAACGATTATCGTTCATACAAGCAACACACAATTAGAGAAGAGAGGAGACCTATGAACATTCAAGTAAGTATCTATGGAACACACACAGAAGCAAACACTCAGGAAAAGAAAAAGTCAGCTAAACCTAAAGCTACCTAAGGTTACAGAGATGTCAGCGAGTTCTCAATTAAAAGTTACAAGATGTCAGCGAGCTAGAGACAAGATTAATACTTAGCACACTTTGCAATTTACTACAAATTACTACTATAACACCTGCACATTATACTATAACATAATGTTACTTAACGAAGAAAGAAGAAAAAGAAGAAGGGTTTTGATATTTTTTGAGAATTTTCTATGTTTTATATTGCTTTTTATGATGAGTTTTATTTATTCTAGCAATAATAATGTACAGTAATAGAAGTATATATTAGGTATCTATTTTACAATGATTACATTAGTTTACGTACAAGGCTTAGGTTCACTCACTATTTTTGTGTGTTTTCTATCATTTTATAACATTTTTATGGTTCTAGATTAGCTAAATTACAAACCTAGATTTTTCTGCACGAACATTGTTATCGATGCCCAATTCGGACAAGATTTCCCGAGGGCAATGCATGGGCTTAGCCCGAAGACCTAACTCCTGCGAATTTATGCCTATACTGTCGACAGATGTTGAAGTCGAGGCACTGTGCCCATCATGGAGCAAGCGGCAATAACTAATACACATCTCTTCCTACAGTACGGATGTTATGTACTGAGGCGATGCCCAACATGGAGCAACTTTAACAAAATCTAAGTTCTAGATCATCGGTACAGATGTTATTACCGAGACCTCTTATTCCCAAAACAAAACACTATTCGTTAGAAGGGAGTTTGGTTAATACAAAGTTATGACAATTGAAACTATACAATTTTTAGAGTGCAATGCACTATTCCTAAAATTTCTACAAATATCATTACAAGCTTGGCAATTATTTCTTACAAACTTTATACAAAGTCTATTTCACAATCACAGCACTGTTTAGCGTCCAAACTCATCGTTCAGACGAGTGACGACCCGAAGCAGGGCCGGAGGAGGCATTTCCGCGTTTGGACCTCCTAAAGGGATCCTGAAAAAGGGGACTCGGCCCAGAAAACAAAGGGCTTTCTGAGAAAAGTTTCTCTACATTAGGTGCAGAGGATCTGCCGGATTTCTTAGGATCATCGGCAGGGGAGGATTGATTAGAAGATGAACTAGAAACTAGTTCCATAATCTTGATTTTAGGTGAGTTCTTGGTAGGCCATTGATATCCGGCTGGTGTTTGTACGGATAGCACAACCATAAAGTGATCACTATTCTCATTGTAGAGGTAAAGCGAATTTCTCTCATAACTTTGACTGGATCCAAGTAAGGCATCTGGCAAGAATTGTTGCCAGGCCCAAACGGGACCAAACTTTGAGTACGACTGTATAGGCGTGCGTAGCCAGGCAGCAGTCAAAAATAGTTCATCATCAGTTGCATACTCGGCAGTTTAGTGAGTCTGTTTTTGACAGATTCAAGGTCATGAAAAAGTGTACGGAAACGCCGTTTATGCTCGTATGTTTCAAGAAACGTGAGTAAGTCTCGTTTGATATGTATCCAATGCGCTTCGGAGCCAGTAATGGCTAGCGAGATAGCACGGTAGTAACAGTTCCCGTCTCCAATAACGTTAATGACCTCGTAAGGCTCATGGAGTGGGGTGTGCCTCATCATTTCAGGCAAGATATGGTCGATTGGCAGACCGCGTAATAATGCCATATGACGTTGCCAACGAGCGTCAACTGGATTAAAGAAATGTCTACGGTTAAAAGCAATGGGGTCTTTTTCCGGTGTCAAAGATTCTTCACCCATGAACTGGGGAATGCTATCTGATTCCGAAGCGGAATCTTGGGAAGAGACAGCAATTCTCGAGGGAGCAACGCTTTTCTGTTTAGGAGAGAGCGGAACTTGCTTCCGAGGATTTACAGCCGGTTTTTCCGGGCTGGTATCTGAACGAGTAACTTTAGATTTTCGGCTCGGTTGCTTGCGAATTATCGGTTGCGGGTCCTCATTCTCAGAAGGAGAATCAGCAGCAGGTGGTGTTTTAGGAGGTTCCGGCTCTAAAGGTGTTTTGGCAGCTTTCGAGTGCCGCTCCTTCGGAGCAGGAGATTCGTTTTTATCTGAATGTTCGTGATCATGATCATGAACGGGTGCTGTAATTACGCGAGGTTCGGCACAAGGAGACATATTATTAAACTGAACTTTAACTCTTTTTGCGCGTCTATTCCCAGCAGGATAAACTTCTGCGACACACCCAATAATTTTCTCTATTCGGTATGGTCCAATTTTCTTATCTAAGAGTTTGAAAACTTGATCTCGTTTTGCAACATTAGATGCTTTAATCATAACCAAATCACCAATCTGAAATTTTGGCTCAACTGCATTTTAATTATAGTTTGCATCCTGAACTTTCCTAGCAGCTCCTATCTTCTCACGAGCTAGACACCATGCTAACTTGTGATGTCAGGAATCCTGGTGGAGGCGTTGATGATGCAAGAATAACAACTGACCCCAGAGAGTTCGGCATGTGCTTTTATAGTACCGGGATATGCAAATTAGGTAGTTTCGTGTAATATGCAAATTAGGTATCCGACTTTGATTCCAGACGGAATAGTATTCACGTGAAACACATTACACTCCTCCCCCTTTAGATTGGACCCTCCATTGCGCGGAAGTCTCTGCGGCCATTGCTAATTTTATTAGCAATAAATGAATAACAAACAAATAATAAACAATAACAAACAAATAACATTGTCAGCAAGAAACAAAATCTGAATCCAACATTATGATAGCAAAAATGCCACATCTGGCTATAAATAAAATCAAACAAGCAAAAACAGAAACTAAGTCTTGAAATAGTTAGATTTTTTCAATTCAATAAACTTTTCTTCCTGGAGAGATCGCACAATCCAAATACACTTATCATCGTGAAACCAAAGAATGACCTGAGAAAAGTGAGGGCCCATCAGTCCTTGGACACACTCAAAAATCAAAATTACCTGGACCCTCCGTTAGAGGACACCGAGGTTTGCTCTCGTTGGCCCACTGACAGTGGACGCAGACGTTTGGGATTCTCCCGTTGACCCACCGAAAGTGGACACAGACGGTACAAAAGACCTTCCCAGAAATCGATCTCTCCCCTTTTGAATTTCCCGAACCAAAATAGTATTTGCAAACAGGTGAAATACTCTCCCCATCGAAGACTAATGAATGATAATGCAAAGCAAATAAAATAGATTGTTCGTTCAGATTTTAGGTTTCTTCTTGCTTCCATCACTTCGTTTTCCCGCGATGTTGTCCAGTGGAAAATAAATGGCTTCTTCCAAGTTTCCTGACCTTTACTTCTTACTGATCACAGTTAGTTCCTACAATGAATTAGCATAAGATAATATTAACAAATGTACAGTTAAATGCCGAATTTTCTTGCATAATAATCGTTACCAGATTTTCTTTCATGACCGGTTAGCTTAAATGTCAAGGCTCTGGACTCCGAATCCCAAGATTGGGTGATCGAATCCAGGTGCCGGTAAAAATTTTTTATATTTCTTCAATCTCGCTTAACTAATTTGCATAATAGCATTACCTTATCTACGAAAACTAGCAGTATAAAAGGACAAAATTCTTACACTTACATAAGTTTCATTTTTTTCCTGCATCAACTCACTGACTCCAGCAGCCTACTGGCTGTCAAGCTTGTGTCAGGTGCCCAGGCTTTCTTAGAAGTCCCAAAGCAAGTTTGGCAGACCAAATCATCCAGGCTGAAGGATCGCTGGAGTGGTAAAGGAGTTTCGGTCTTGGAGACCCTCCTTACGCCAGACGTCATCTTGAAGAAAGAAACCATCCTGGACCAGAGAAGAAGGAACAGTCTGAAGAAGGAAGCCTGACTGTTCCTGCCAATCAGTGGAGATTTCGATGAAGACATCAATGGAGAAATATCGATGGAGAAAAACACGAAGAAGACCCGACGAAGAATTTCACAAGTATGTTGTTTACCTCTAGGGATTCCGATTGAGCTGCCCAACGCTGTTTTCTAGGATGGGCATAGAAATTTCTCTGAGGTTGCTGAGATAGCTCTACTGGCCGGCAACAACTAAGCTAGGTTCTAGAAAATTGAGCTAGGATATGTTTTTCAATTTCTAAATTTACTGGAAACATTTAAAACCAGTAGTGAGAAATGGGGTCAGCAAAACTTCCAGGCTTTAAAATTTTGTACAAGACAATTTAGGACATGTGCCAGAATTTTTACAAAAGCAAATTTCAGACGACAAATACCAAACCCAAATCCCAATCAAAAGTACTTCTCCAACACGGGCCCACTTTAGCGGACACACACAACGACAAACTCATGGGCCCAAAACTGGACACACATGTACAACCAATACAATAAACTACAAAATTTCAAATTTTAAGAACCCAGCGTCGACCGGCCCATCCCCATGATGGACACTTGCCTTCAAATTATATACTGACACAAATTACAAACAGTCAACACTAACAAAAAGTTAGAATTCCAACTTACTTATCATTTCGGAGAAATCCTACCTTTCCGCCAATAATTGACCATTCGTTTTCTTAGCCAGCATCTAAGATTCTTCTTTATCTTCCACATTCCAATTTCTTCTTCTTGGTCAGGGCTTCTTCACAAAAACACCGCTGAGGACTCAGTACCTGCGTTGTTAGCATTTTTAACAGCTTTCACCTCTTATGTCCAAATTTGACCAAGGTTGGAATATCAACTAAGACCTATTCATCTAACAGTCCAAAAATGTTTTAACCCAAGGATAGAGTCCTATCTAGAATTGGACAAACTCACTTTTCAACACATTCAACTCAACTTTCATACCCAATCAGAACATCGCATCATACACGGCATACCATGGATCCTAAGGTATACCTCCAATCATTCATTCACATATAAAGCATTCACTCCCACAGACATCCAAACATTTATTCCTATCCTATTGGGCACTAACTTGAATTTCGACTGTGAAACTGCTTCAAATTCTTCGCATGAACAGTTTTAGTTACCTCACCTATCTTATCGTCAATAAGAACAAAATTAACAGGAGATGTCTTCCTCAAAATTCTATAAGGACCTTTAAATCTGGGCAAAAGTTTTCGATCCTTAGGCACTATTTTGAGCATCACCTGTTGTCCAACGTCAAAGTTTACCTCTGCCGCATGTTGGTCATAGTGTTCTTTCTGTTTTCGCTGAGCATCGCTGATGTTAGACCTTACCTTGGCGAAAACACATTTCAGTCCTTTCACCAAGTGGTGTCTGTAGTCTGCTGGATCAGAGTACTTTCTTTCCTCCTTTCTAAAGGCAACTTCGGCTCTCTACCGTATACTAATTCAAAGGGTGAAAATCCAGTAGTTGCATTTACACTAGTTCGATATGCGAAAAGGGAAAAGTCCAGATACTGGTCCCAGTCTTTTCTGTTCTCTGAAACGTACATAGATAACATACTGATTAAGGTACGGTGGAATCTTTCGGTAAGACCGTCACACTGAGGATGGTAGGGAGTCGTTTGCCTTTTTTCACAATTCAAAATTTTATTGACGTCTTTGACTAACCGCGTGGTAAAGTTTGTACCCTGATCCGAAAGCAGTACACTAGGACACCCATATCGAACTACAATTTCTTCAACAAATTTTCTAGCAACAACGTCAGCTTCAACTGAACTAACAGCAAAAGCTTCCGGCCACTTAGTAAAGTAGTCGACAGAAACTAATAAATACCTGTTCTTCCGTTTCGTCTTTGGGAAAGGCCCCAACACATCGACGCCCATCATTTCAAATGGTCCAGACACAGGAATTGGTTCCAAAGCCGGTCTGCTCTTTGGAGACTGCTTTCGTTCTTGGCGTTTCACGCAGCTTTTGACATAAGATCTTACATCTTCTGCTAGGTTCGGCCAGTAGTAGCGAGGCGTGATCTTTCCAAGAGTCTTTTGAAAACCCAGATGTGCCGATAACGGAGCATCGTGAATTTGTTCCAGTATCGTTACCTTTATTTCCAGTGGAATGACCAGCCGTAATGTTCGCTTCCTACGTGAACGGAAATAAAGCAATCCGTCACGGACTACAAACTTACTTGCGCTGCATCCTGGTTGAAGGGCGACATCATCTCCTGCCTTTTCCGAAAGATCAGTTTACAAAATTGGTCCTTCTGTTGCTCGTCTTTAACTTTGTCCAAGTTTAATTGTGCTACTACAGCTGTTACCTGAGCAAGCGGTGGTCGAGACAAAGCGTCAGCATTTCCGTTTGATAATCCCGATCGATGCTTTACCTCCGTGATGGCATATTCAGCCAGTTCCAACCTCCATCGTGCCAGTTTCTCCGTAGGATTCTTAATTGTGTTCAACCATTGCAAAGGCTTGTGGTCTGTTATAACCGTGACCTGATTTCCATACAAGTAAGGACGGAAATGCCTGACTCCCGAATGCAACGCCAAAGCTTCTTTGTGAATGGTTGCGTACACACGTTCGGATTTATTCAGCGAACGACTAGCATAAGCTATGGTGATTTCCTGACCATCAATAATTTGAGCCAAAACTGCACCCAATCCAAAATAACTAGCATCTGTATAGAGGACAAAAGGTTTCGAAAAATCAGGCATCCCCAGAATCGGTGCACTTACCAAACTTTGCTTCAACTTTAGGAAAGCTTCCTCGCATTCATCTGTCCAGTGAAATGCCACATTCTTCTTTTGTAATCGATATAGTGGTGCTGCAATGTCTGCTAGACTCTTCACGAACTTTCTGTAATAAGAAACTAAACCCAGGAAAGACTTTAGATTTTTTACGTTTCTGGGCTTTGGAAATTCGTCGATAGCCTATGTTTTGCCAGGGTTTGGTTTCACACCCTCCTTGGATATGACGTAGCCCAAATACGGAACTTCTTCATGAGCAAACAGACACTTCTTACCTTTCAGTTTCAAATTGGACTCTCTGAATCGCTGGAGTACTTGCCTGAGACGATCCAAGTGCTCATCAAATGTTCGCCCAAAGACAATGATGTCGTCCAAGTAGATTAGGCATATCTCCCATTGCAGACCAGAAAACACCACAGACATCAGTCTCTGGAATGCGGCAGGAGCATTGGACAGTCCCATAGGCATGACGTTCCACTCGTACAATCTTTTCGGTGTAATAAATGCTGCTTTCTCTTTCGATTCTTCTTTGAGCTCCTGTTGGTAATATCCCGAAAACAAATCTAGCGTAGAAAAATAGCAAGCACCTCCAAGCAAATCAATGGTATCGTCTGTTCTAGGTAGCGGATAAGTGTCCTTCTTGATAATAGCATTAAGCTTCCTATAATCGACACATACCCTATGAGTTCCATCTTTCTTCCTTACCAGCAGTATAGGAGCAGCCCAGGGGCTATGACTCGGTCGTATCATGTCTGCATCCAGAAGTTCATTGATGAACTCTTCCACATACTGCTTTTTCGCATGAGGTATCCGATAAGGTGGCTGGTGAATTGGAGCATGTTGCTGAGTGTCCAGTTCCGCTGTCGCTAAACCAGATCTTCCTAGATCCTTGAAAGATGCAGCAAAAAGGTTAGAGTACTCTACCAATAGTGACCGCAATAAAGTAGATTGATCTTCACTTAGATGATCATCAGTGAGATTAACTCCATGTGGCAGTGGCTTTTCTGAATTGCTGTTTCTAAATTCCGCAGCCAAAACTTCTGCCACACGTTCAGACGGTTGTGAACTACCCGATAGTGTAGTCATAATCTGCTCGTCACTATATAAAGTTCCCAAGGTCGTACCTTTGTACATGTTCACCTCGTTTGAGCCAAGATTCATCACTGCCACTGAGATACATAAATTTGTGGTATCCACAAGAGATCTTGCTGCAAACACCATGTTGACTGCATCTTGACCATTGGAAGCATCCTTCAAAACAGCTGGTTCAAACAAGCCACCATCCAAAGGTTTTGCTAACTCACCTTTTAGGAATTTCACACTTCGAGCTGGGATATGACAAGTCTCCGCTAGATTGACAGTGCTGCCGAACACCGACACATCTTCAATAATAGGGACTTGCTCTTGTTCATAAAACAGTACTCGATCAACAAAGTTAATGGTTACCTTAGAAAGGAAGTCACTTCCTAAAAGACAAGGATGGCTTGCTCCACGTACTACATAAAAGATTTGCTTCACTTTCTACTTACCGATCCATACTTCCAAGACACATTTACCTTTTGGCATCATTTCTTGACCACCAAAACACCTTATCTTTAGCCTATCCTTCTGCAACTTTACGTTGCTTCGGTTGGTAGGCAAAGAATCGAAAAATTCCTCACTTACCACACTAACTTAGAAGAGTCTAGTAACGCTAAAGCACTAGTCTTCTCTATCATGCATTGCATGTAAAATAATTTTAGCGTAGCATAGCTAGTTCCAGGTTCGTCGAACACCTCCTGATTACATCCAGATGCAAAAAACTCGCTAGATGCGGTGTACTGACCCTCCATTTCTGGTGGACACAAATTCGCACTGCAAGTAGCACAGTTCCCTCCATGTGAATTCGACGTCCACTCAGTCCACGACGGCCCTCTTTCGATGGACGCTTCCGTTTACTGCCTGAGTGAACGAAGCATCCAGCATGGGGGTCTGTTTTAAACCTCTAGCTACCCTTTCCCCCGTTTGGGTAGCTAATGCTCGTTTCCCTGGTTGTTATGGTAGTTACTTCTTCTACCGTTTCTATTATACCTACTTCTTCCTCTACCTCTGTAATTTTCATTTCGCACCGAAGGACAATTACGAATAAAATGGTTTTGACTACCACAGTTATAACAACCAGACCGCCGCTGTGCACCAGACTCTGCCGTACCGGGCTCTCCTGATAGCTTTGAGGTTAGACCTTCCAGCAGCCCCCTCATTGACTTAACCGACTCCTCCAGCTCCGACATACGCTTCGTCAGGTCTGTTCCAGGTTGTACGGTTGAAGCATTGACACCTGCTGAAGTGGCTGGGGCAGATGACTTATCGACAATCACTGCGCCTTCGCCCTCTGCTGAGGACAGATTAGGCAACAATGACTCCCGACTTTCCAACCGCCGCGCCAAATCAACAGCTTCCTTATATGTACTCGGGTTTTGAATGAACAGGATCTGACGTAGCGTAGGCCTAAGATGATGCATGAAATGCCGTCGTAGTATTCCCTGACGGTCTGCAGATTGAGCTACTGGAAAAGCCCTTCGTACCAATTTCTCTAGTGCAGCCTCTAGACCCTGAACTCGAAAAGCCAATTTATTCCACGATGTTTCAGCATCTGTAGGTGGCTTAAACGCGCTGGTTAGCGTAGACTTAATTTCCTCATAGGATTCTGGCTTGACAGAAAGTGAACTCCAAAAATTACCCGCTTTGTCTTTCAAAAACCCAGGCAAAATACGAGCTTTTGCCGCCACATCCCACCCATTTGCACCAGCCGCTCTATCAAACCCGTCAAGGAACTCTTCAATGTCTTCGCCATCTGTAGCAGAATAGGTGGGAGGGGTAACCAAACACTTCTGGTAGTTCATCTCAATTTCAGAAAACTGGACGGGTCCCTAGGACGGTCGGTAATTAACAGGCTACAAAAAGCAACAAGAAAAGATACTTACTTTTACCGCTGCCACCAATGTGATGTCAGGAATCCTAGTGGAGGCGTTGATGATGCAAGAATAACAACTGACCCCAGAGACTTCGGCATGCGCTTTTATAGTACCGGGATATGCAAATTAGGTATCCGACTTTGATTCTAGACGGAATAGTATTCACGTGAAACACATTACATAGCTGTAAAGATTCTGTCGCTTCTCTGACATGGTCAAACCCAGAATATTTCCGATCAGTAGGTATTGAGACATTGGTTGCGCTAGGCAAAACGGGATCCCAAGCATGCAAAAGATAATGAGGGGTTTCACCCGTAGTGGAATTGATAGACGTATTGTAGGCAAATTGACAGTACGGGACCGTATTATCCCATTCTAAATGATTTTCAGTTACCGTGGCTAACATATCAAGTAGAGTTCGATGCCAGCGTTCAACTTGACCGTTTGCGGCGGGGTGATAACGAGTAGTTTCAAGTTTTCGAGTTTGCACCTGCGAGCAAATTTCCTTATTCAGTAGTGCAACAAATTCCTTTCCTTGGTCTGAAATGAGCAATTTTGGAGAGCCATACTGCAAAATGACAAATTCGAGAAAACTTTGTGCCACGGTGTAAGCGGTCTTGTTTTTAATGGGGATCGCAATGACGTATTTCGAAAATGCGTCTACAAAACTCAAAATATGTTTCATACCACTTTTAGAAGCTTTACTAGCATCCATTAGGTCACAATGAACACGTTCGAAAGGTTCTACAGCCATAGGGGCATGCTGTAGTGGTGCTTTTGGATTTTTGGGTGGGCCTTTTCGTCTTTGACAGCGCGGGCAAGATTCTACCCAACGTTTAACGTCTGTATACATTCCAGGCACCAGAAATGTTGAGATAATCGGAAACAGGTTTTATTTCTACCGCTGTGTGCGGCATAGGGGCTATCATGGCACGCAGCAAGTGCCTCATCTCGAAGACTTTCTGGCACAGCTAAAACCTCCAAGGTAGTATCTCGCACTTTCTCTAAGTGCACTAAGACGTCGTCGCGCATATCGCATTGCTCGGCCAGTGAAGTAATTTTGACCGCAAGATTAAAGTTACTAGGTAGATTTCCATTAACTTTGTAATCTATGATCCCGTTCAAAAGTAAATCTGCGCGTTGTAAAGCCTGTAGTTTTGTCCAAGATTTAGGGTTGAGAGAGACGTTAGAGTTATCGCGTACAGCATGATGAAAAACTTCGCTAAATATAGCGGTGGCCGGGTCATTGCGTATAGGACGGCCAGTATCTGAAGACGGATGTTCGGATCGTGGTTCTATTGACTTCTCATATGCCTTACTGGAATAGTCCAAGTCTAAGATTCTGGGTCTAACTGGCCTCTTAACCGTTGGTTCCGATTCTTCGGAATCCGAACTAGAAATTTTACCAGCACCTTTCAATTTTACTTGTTTCTCTGGCGAGGGTTGACCTTTCTCTTCGCCCGAGCTACTAGAACTGGAGGGTTGAGAAATCTTCGAAACTTTGGATCAAACAGTGCTTACACCCTTTTTAGCGCGTAATTTATTGACAACGGAAATATTAGGATCTCGAGCCCTCTGGGCTTCATTACGAACGACTACGGAATTTATGTGAGCAACTAGCTCTTCACTTTCATCCTGATATACCTGAACGAATTTTCGGTCATTCTCTTTTTCATCTCCGAGTAAACCTTTAGCGATATCTGCAAAAAGTGGATTTCGCGAAAGTCCATCAGCGTTTCGAAGTTGAGGGTTATTCCGATGTTTAATTTCAAAATCATATTCTGAAAAGGTCATGTGCCATCTAGCTAACCGAGAATTTCGTGGGGGATGTATCATTAGCCATCTCAATGCGGAATGATCAGTAAATAAAGTAAAGGGGGGACCCCCGTACAAATAATGACGGAAATGCTCAATACCAAATTTCATAGCTAAACATTCCTTATCATGCGTAGACTAGTTTCTCTCGTATTTCTTTAATGATTGGGCTGCGTATGCTACCGGATGGTACTTACCATCGTCCTGTTCCTGAGACAAGACTGCCCCTAATCCTAGATCGGAAGCATCTGTGTGCAGAATGAAACCTTTGGCCAAATCAGGGTGAGCGAGCACGGGTGCCTCTACTAAACTTTTCTTGAGGAGATCGAAAGCTTGCTGATGCGTATTGTTCCAGACGAAACGCACTCCCTTCTGTTTTAGAGAATAAAGTGGAGCCGCTAAATGCGCAAAACCCTTAATGAACTTGGCATAGCATGCGCACATGCCCAAAAAACTTTCTACGTCTTTGATATTTTTGGGTACGGCCAAATTGTGAATAGCCTGAATTCGTTCTTTCAACGGTTCAACTCCTTGTTCGGAAATTATGTGTCCAAGATAAGTCACTGACTTTTTCAAGAAATGACACTTTCCAGGGTTCATTTTTAAATCAGCAGCACGCAAACGATCAAAGACTTCCTGCATAATTTCCAAATGTTCATCAAAAGTTTTCGAAAAAATTAAGATGTCATCGATATAGATGATACACTTTTTCCACTGTAAATCTCCTAAAATTCGCTCCATGCATCGCTGGAAATTGCCAGGCGCACATTTCAATCCAAAAGGCAAGACGTTGTACTCAAATTGACCGTGAAAAGTGTTGAAACTAGCTTTAGCCTTTGACTCCTCATCTAATTCAATTTGGTTAAAACCTTTGCTCAAATCAATAGTGGAAGAGTACTTTGCTCCTTTCAAAGAAGTCATGATGTCATCAATTCGCGGAATCGGATAAACATCCGGGTCGCTAATTTCGTTAACTTTCCTAAAATCTGCACATAATCGCAATTTTCCACCTGGTTTCAGAACATAAATCATGGGTGAACTCCAGGGGCTAGTCGAAGGCCTAATTAGTCCATATTTTAACATTTCTGTCAGTTCTTCTAGCAAGGGCTGTCTCAAGTGTACCGGCAATCTATACGGAGTCGCATAGATCGGTTTCGCTTCGCCTGTATTAATGTGGGCCTTAAAAATCGTGCACTTTCCGATATCAAAAGGGTGTTGCGAAAAACAAATTTTATTCATATTTAGAAGTCCTAGAAATTGCCCAATTTCATCCTCGCTCAAGTTTTCTTTGTCGAAAGAGATTTCACGCATGGCCTCTGGGAGGTCATTCAATTTGCACGGGCGATTAACTTTACAGGCGTTAACATTGAAATTTTGGATTCCCCTGGCGTTCTGTGCGTATTTTGCCTTGAATGAATTTCTGAGACAGACAGTCTCACCTCGTTCATTGACAAGTGGCTTGTATTCACGCATAATTTGCCCTTTTCTAAGTTCATTTTTAGGAGCAACATTGCCCAAGGTAGAATTTTCATAAACAGTGAGAGGATGGCCTGTCTTATTTTTCATTAATACAGGAATTACTCTTTGTCTTAAATTGACCATAGCGGGCATGACTTGTATAGAGGAGTCATTGCTCTCAAATTTCAATTCTGAGGGTTCAAAGAATCCGTCGTATTTTAGCTTTTCCATACTTTCAACTAGAGCAGGTATAGTAACTTCTGAATAAGCAGGTATGGTAACTTTCCTAATAGCGGACACTCTAAAGGCAGTTTGGGTAACAGGCGGGTGATGAATTAATTTTGCGATCATAGGCGGCCTCTCAGGTTTGGACAACTTTAATTCCCCTTGCGCAAAACTTAAAATCAAATCACCTCCATGTTCGTGTAAAAAATCAGTTCCAATTAAACAGTTTTCTGCCAAACCTTTTGGTACTAAAAAGGTGTGCTCAACAGTAATCCCTGGTGTATCATAAAATTCAACAGGAACTTTGACGGCACCCCGAAATTTCAAAGCTTGTCCGTTTACACCCTCGGCACGTTAAGGTCTATCCATAGGTAAAATCTTCAATTTCAAATGCCTAGCCAAACTTTCATTCATTAAGCTCAAATTTGCGCCAGTATCCAATAATGTTTGCACGGGTTGTCCATTCAAATTTACGTAAATCATAGGTAGCGGTCTAGGAGGCATGGAAACAACTTCCTCCTCCAAGTAACAAGTACAACATTCATGTTTGGTCATTCCTATCTGAAAAGTTTTGCTCGTTTTCCGTCCAGCCGGTATAGTAAGAGGCAAGGTCACACGGGTGCCATCAAGCGCGGGCCACGTTATCGTGTGTTGCCCTAAGTCCAAAGAAATTTCTCCCGGGAAGGTTACCATGAAGTCAGAGCCGAGAATGCAGTCCGCAGTAAGTTTTTCAACCACTAAAAATTTCCAGTTGTGAACAGGTAAACGCTTCTCAGCTCCACGAAAAAGAATCGGTATCTTTACGTATCCCAAAATTTGACATTTTCCACCGTTAGCAGTCCGAAGTGAGCCCACGGTTTCTACGGGTATGGTAGTCAAACTCAATTTTTCAACTAGACTTTGTGAAACGACGGACACCAACGAGCCTGTATCAAAAAGTGCGTCCACTGGTCTACCTACCAAAAGCAAACTGATCATCAGCGGTATAGTTCGTACTATCAAAACAGAATGTGCACTTACAGTTCTTCCGGAATTCCTAATTCCCGAGCGAGTCTGGGGTCCTGATCCGTCAGATTCCGGACTAGTTGGCCTAACATGTCGCTTAAAAGGGCTCGTGGCGGCGTCTGCCTGTGTATGGCCAGGTGACCCACTATTCTCTTCCTCAGAACCCTCGAACGTCACTTGTCGTGAAAAGCGCACGATTCTTTTTCCCTTTCCTTTCGCATTCCCGAAATCTAGATCGATCAGTGGTGACGGTTGACTTTCCTGACTGTCATCAGTCATAGGTCGAAAACTCAGGTGGCCATGTCCGTAGTCGGACATAGACGAGGCATAGGATGTGTCTCGTGACATAGGCTTATAGTGTGCCATCACGTGGCAACGGTTGGCCATTGATCTACGATTTCTCTCTGCGAATGAGGTTTCTAGATTTTCTCGTGACCGATACGGCATAGGATCGCTCTTAACTGATAGGTTTCCTAATTCTATGGGAGGTTCCTCTTCATCATCGCTAAACAGAGATTCCTGTAACTTTTGACTCTCTACAGGTGCTGAGATAGTTGGTCGGTCAGGTCGGGGCGGAGGACCCCTTCGATTCCTTATTCTGGCCCTAAATTTCCTGCCACAGGGTGTAATCCACCAAACTATAAAACATCCCATCAAAACAATTACTATCACTAGTACCAGTCCATGCTTAAGTTCTAATGGGATCAACGGCAAATGCACAGAATTTTTCACTTGACTTTGAATCAAATTTTTGGCTTGCTCGTTTTCGTAAGCGGCAGTAGAAAGTTCGGTGAAATGCAACGGGATCCGTCCCAATGGGGCGGGAACAATAATTTCCTGTAGATCAGAAGTGGTTACGGTAGTTTTGGCAATACCTAAAGTGCTGGTCAAAATCGTATTTCCTATAATTAAATGCAGATAGCGTCCGTGCTCAAACCAAAGTGTTCCGGTTGCAGGAACCAGTACTCTCTCACCTTCAGCGACAGGATTCAGTGAAGGAGAACGTGCGACAATGACCTCAGTATAATTTGTCCTAATTAAAACTCCTGCCGTTGTAGTGCGGTAAATAGTAGAATTATCTAAAACTTTGACTTGAATATATTCCCGACAGTGTTCAAATTCTTTCCCCATATGATCAATAGGACGACTAATTAAAATTAGCAGACATTTCGCTTTTAGAACAGTTACAATCGCATTAGGCGGGCAAAACCATAATCCAGGCGCGGTTTTGCACTCTGAAACATCAATTTCGCGAACTTCGCCAGTGTCTAAACGCTGCGCATACTCAGGTAAAGGCGCCAAAGCGGTAATTCCATTTTCTCGAGAGTTATAGCCAACATTATGAATGTCGTAAAGAGGGCGTACCTCCTGTTCCAGGGGGACGGGAATTTCAAGCATGAATCCGAAATGTAGGGTATTGAAGTCAATTTTGATCGGGTAAACTTTTCCAAATTGGTAAATCAAGCTTGGCTCTTTTCTGAGCAAGGAATTTCGCAATGACGGATGAGTTCGAATAATTCCTTTTAACGTTTGCAGATTTATCAAATTCGGATTAATTTCTGAATGTAGTCCAGCTCTCATAACAGAATTTAAACCATCTCTCAAAGAAGAAGTGAAAATATGTGCTAAAAGTTGCATATAAATTTGTCGCATATAGGAGAAGTTTGAACATCGAGCCCTAATAATCAGCGTAGTCAAATCCTGCACAGTATGGTGTAAAAAAGCGTAAACTTGTTCATTAGCATGAACTATTCTTTTAATAGAGTCAGTTATTTTAAGTTGATCCTCCCGTAGAACATTAAAACAATGTTCGACCGCAGAAACTCGGTTGTCTAACTGCCCCATATGATAAGTATTGACTAAACTGTTTGTTAATCCTCCCAAACCCAGAGCTCCAGCTAGCAAAAATTCAATGAAACGTTTCGGTCGGCTATGTGTCGGTTCGGGCGCCGGTTATGATGTACATACTCCTGGCGTAGACCTGCATAAACTAGACAAAAGTTTCGAGTAAAAATGAGTATTTAACACTCCTGAATATAGTTTACGGTATTCTAACTTAATCGCGCTCCAAGTAATCAAACTGCGGGCAACTTTGGTTAATCATTCGAACGCAATATTGGTCGGTCTTAGTCTTTCCGGTCGCTAAATCTATACAGTCTTCCTCGTTAGCCCACTCGGGGGGCTTCCACTGAGGAGACATTGGCGGCACTGCCAACTGTACTATCAGGGCTAGATACTCCGTTTTCTGCGATATGACTCCTATCCCAGCGGGACTCAAGACAGCTCCCCAACGGGGTAAAACTAGGGTTCCGATTTTGGCTATTCCATCTGCTAGAAACCGCGAAGAATCTGTGTCGGCCTGCGTCTGTGCATTGGCCTTAGACAACAGGAAAGCCAGTAAAACCCAAGTGACGGGCAGAGCGGCTTTTCTCAAACTTTGAACCAACGTAGCCACTGCCCTCAGTAGGCACATAACCAGGGGGGAAAAGTAGCCTAGGCTAGGCTTATTTTTCTCACTACCTTGAACCTCTTCATTACTCTCAGTGGACTCAAGACTGTACTGAACTGCAACTGTATTGGTGTCCACAATGGGCTCGTGAACTTTGCGGACCCGCCTGGCACTAGGCATACGGGTAGAATTGCGAGGAACGGGCACAAATAGTTTCTCTTCAGTAGATGTGAATGAAGTAGCGCTCGGGGGCCTAATCACAGGCCGATCATAATGTACATACGGTTCCGGCGCTCGACATGTACAGATCAAGGGCTGTCGGCACATCAACACTTTGTGCTGGAAGTGGGGAGAGACTAGGCAACGCTTCGCGTGCATCAAACAATTTTTGGAAATATTGCGTGCAGATCGAACCGAATAGTGCCCTGATGAATCGGACCTAGAATCTTGTCTGCGGCGGGGTGAATAGTATTGTTCCCCCTCATAGCGGTTACCTAGGTAATCATCATTTGCCGAACTCGAAGCACTAGAGTAACGCCCAGATCGATGGCTGCCCTCTTGGCGTCCATCGCCCTCCTGTGTCTTAGAGCAGGACACAGCGAACTTTGGTCCATATTCTCTCTTCATTTCCGGGGGAAAATCTCTACCCCGATCCCTGCGATCATAATTTTGATTTCGATCATACTGTTCGCTTCGGGGACCACGATCATCTCTACGATCGGCCTGATAATTCCTATTACTTTGTTGATAACGGTCTCGTCGACCAGTCTGGTCAAAATTTCCCTCGCGTCGGCCTTGGTAATTCTGATTACTCCTAAAATTCCTATTTACGTCTGGCCTTCTCTGAAAGTTTCTGTCCGAACCCTGGTTATTGGGCCGATAGGCACCTCCACCAGGTTGGCGGCATTCTCTACGAACATGCCCTTGCCTATTGCAATTGAAATAGGTGATGCCGGGAGGCAATTCGCGTCCCTTCCCGTTTCTGTTAGAACTTCCGCTCTGCTTAGAGTCAATTTCAAACTTTTCAAACTTTGCTTTCAGCTCTTTTACGGTTTTCCCAGCTTCTGCAATGGCCGCAGGCGTGTCCTGACCACTTCGGAAGTTTGGCTCGATAAAAGATGGATAGGCTTCACCGGGATATTCACCCTCGGCCTGCAACGCTTTCTCAACAGCGCGCTCCATTGTTTTGCAGCCTGGAGGCACGCGAGCTTTCAAGTCGCTTCTCAATCCAAACAAGAACAAACGTAACTTTAGTACTTCTATTTGACTTTCAGAAAAACCGTCCTTCTCAGTAAAACTCAATCGTGCGTACCTATTAAGCCTCATGAGGTAATCCATCTTTTTAAAATAAAGTTATATAAAGTTATATTAAAATTTTATAATAAAGTTAAATTTTCTGTCCCTCCTCAAAGTCCATGACCTGACAAAAGCGGTCATACTTTTCGAGATGTTCCTCAAAGGACTCTGAGGGTGACCCATGGTAAATCGGGACTGAACTGTATGCGGTGGCGACTCCTTGCGCCCTAATAGCTGAATTAAAGTCAGAAAGCGTGTCTGTCAATTTCTGTAAAACTTGTGTCTCAACGCTCGGGGGATTGTTCTGATTTCCCCGGGGCCCTGGCTGCGCGGGCGGCCCTAACTCAGCTAAATCATTCGGCATTCTCCAACTTGTTGTAAAAACTTAACAAAAGTTCAAAATTCAAGAGAAGAAAAATGAAAATCTTCCTCCAAATTCTATAAAAAACTCAAGATATAAATTGAGTTAAGTCTTCACGATAAAACTGTCCGTGAAAAGATTTCTAGAGACCTGTCGAAAATAATAGAGTTTAGAAAGTTTGAGAGCTGACGTACGTATAACGGAAGTTATTAAATTTAAGGCCTACGTAGGATATAATTAATAACATATTGATTGAAGTTAATTACAATTATGGACGACACATCAAATACACAATTTGTAAACCAGGGGGAGTATTAAAAGAAATTGAAAGTGGTCGTGAGATTGCGTTTTCGAGGGAAAGGGTTAGTCAATCTTTATCAAACTTAGAAGACAAATTCGAATTCTTTTCGAATGCAGAGCTCTGTTTGAAGAAAATATTAACACCCAATTTTTCCTCGCCTGAGGGAGCTCCACATGTAATAAAATAGGGCTTCTGAGGGTTTATTTTAATCAAGGTTTAGATCCCAATAGCACTGGTTTTATTCCTTTTTATGATGTTCCAGGGGATTTAGGCCTCCAACCCACAAATTAGCCCCAAATTATTGCAATATCTTCACTCTATTCAAAGAGTTAAGTGTCAGATAATACAACACACATACAATAACACTTGTGGTCTCCAAAGATACAGACACGTCCCAACCCCAACTCGCGGAAAATGTTCAGATATCAAATGGAAAAGGTACCAGTGTGCTCAACTTCAGCCAGTGGTTCACTCTCGACTTCAACTTACGCAATACCGATGAAAGCAACTCCAAGAGACAGGAATGAGTAGAAATACAGGGTTAAATAGGCGATATAGAGAAAAAGTGATTACTCCGGGGCTAATGCTAGACTGTGAATTTCGAGGATAACTGAGACCGCACAATTCAAACTCTTGCCAAATAAACGCTCCGCCTGAGCCAAAAGATCACGCTCGCAGTGAGCTAGAGTAACAACCAAGAAGAGAAGGATACGACTAACTTCAACCGAGTCTGCCCCAAGACTGACTGCTTGGAGAAAAACAAGTTAGTTCTGGGTTATTCACCCAGCGTTTCAGTCTTTGTCCTGACTGTATCTGTCAGTCAGCATTTGCGGTCTCTCTTGCAAGTCTTTATCGAGAGATGGCCATAATTTTCTGATTAAAGGAAAAGGGTCACCATACAGAAAATAACAATTAGCAGTTAACATTTAAATTATTAGAATTACTAATTTTTTAACACACAACCAAAAAACCAAACAAACAAACAACCAACCAACATACAAACAAACTCCGTTCCTGTTACATTTTCGCAAAGTGTCTATTTTAAATTCAAACCAAACAGTTTCCGACAAAGTCCGAGGACCCAGAGGATCCAAAATATACAGACAAAAACATCAAAACGCAGCCTACCCATCACATATATATATATATATGCAAACCGTACCCTTCGTGGACGCACAAATTGCGTCCACACTCCACATAGGGTATACAGCGTGCAAAGCCTATGTGGCGCAGCGTCCACATAGGCAATCTATGTGGCGCAAATGGCTTTTTAGGCTAAACCGAGAGCGTGTTAGGGTAAGCACAGAGCGTGCTTTTACACGTCTAAGCCTAAGCCATTTTTTAGCCTAAGCTCAGCTTAATTAATTAGCTAATTAACAAGATCTCACATAGTTTCTGCGCCAGAGATGAAACCGGGTCACTATTTGCTGACCCGGTGACCCGGTGACCCGGTCGACCCCTGACCCGGTGACCCGGTGACCCGGTGACCCGGTATTTTTGAAAATTCAAGTCTAAGCTTGGAAAAATTATAAATACTTATATTGTGGTGCGGTGACTGTTTTTTGATTCTGTTGGACATTTTTGGTGTCTAAAATAAGAAGTTGTGAAAGATTTTTGCTTTTACTTAAGGTAACATTGGAAAGTAAATATTGTTAATAAACCGGAAAAAATCAAAACTGATTTGCACGACTTCCCACTCAATGTGAAGTAAGCTACATAACTTTTTGAATCAAATAAATTGGAACAAAATACTTTACCAAAGTCATCACATCATTTAATTTTAGCTATAGAGCTTAACGTAGCACCTTTGAGTTTTATTACTATATACTTTAGTAAAATATTTGATTTAGTTGTATGGTTGAGGGTATCTCTCAGCGAAGATTCTTTGGAATTAGTCTTGCTTATGGCTAGGATTCAGATTAATATTCTATTAATAAAGTCAAACCAAAATCCATTAGTTCCTAAAGATAGTAAGCCATAACAATTAGAAAAAATGCAAAGCAAAACTAGGAATCAGTGAACCTTGGTTTGCTGAGATTTTTCTTCTTACCGAGATTTGAAACACAAAGTCTGACCCGCTGCCTCAAAAATGATAGCAGCGGTGAAAAATCACTTACAGTAGATGGAGCAACATGGAATAACTTAGATTTCAAAATAAAGATTTCTGAGTCTCTGGTTTATGTTCTAATTTTCATTTTCTAAGTTAAGATCCAACGCAATCGTAGTTTCAAACATATAGATCTAAGCTTGACAGGACATAACAAATATTATGAGGACACTACAACGATAAGCATTTTAAAAACTACACGCTTAAGTTCACAATGTTATAAACATAAGAAGTTATTGCTAGTTTTTGAGTACTTGTTGAAGTTATCAGGTGGTGAAAACTGGTAAAATTTCTGAAAAATATGCTTTAACCGCAAACAATTTCCTCCAATCAAAAATACCGGATCAAGACCGGGTCAGAGCTCCTGACCCGGTGACCCGGTGACCCGGTCCATATAGTGACCCGAACTGACCCGGTGACCCGGTGACCCGGTGACCCGGTTTCATCTCTGTTCTGCGCCACAAAGGGTAATATATGCTTGTATATATATATATATATATATATATATATATATATATATATATATATATATATATATATATATATATATATATATATATATATATATATATAGGAGTAGCTGCATAGCGATAATCATCTTCATTCGAAAGACATTGTTGAGCTCTACAATTTTGCTTTTTGAAGCATCTTTCTAGCTTTTCTCTATATTCAGATATAGCCGATTTTCTTATTTTGGCGTTGAAAACTTGTCATTTTTGCAGAAATCAAATAATCCGCCATTTCTTGAGCTACACAAGCCGTAAAATTAAACTAAGGGTGCCAATTTGAAGGTCTCGTCTAGATCGACTATCCATGGCGATGTAATCTTATAAATGCTATCCCGTACGCTGCTATCATAAAAATGTAGTTCTTGCAAAAACATGACCAAATTTTTCCAGCGATTGTGGAGCATTTACTACGCAAGCTAGATGGTTGTCACTTACTAGACGTGTTTTACACAAAAATAACCAGGGACCCTTTTTTAGTTGCCCCGATGGCTGCTTTCTATCTAAAGTGGTCGCTTGCCAAAGTTGGGAAAGCAGGCAAAATCATTTTCATTGCGCATACATTTTAGTTAATTTCTTTATAACGAAGAGCGATTTCATAATAATTAAAAAGGGTCCCTACCTATTTGATAGTGGAATCGAATGATGTGGCTGACGCCTTACAAAAAAATTGACTTTAATCTGCAAAAATCTGGAAAATTAAATTGTTCGGAGATGCAGTAAAATAATTTCCGTGAACTAAAGTTAAGTTCACTGTATTCATTAGAAAGAGAAAATGTTAAGCTCCATTGCGATATAAAATGGCTACTTAACTCCAAGGTATGAATGAGTAATAAGAGTTCAAAGTTAATGTCTCCAAAAGGAATCACCACCTTAAGGGGACATGTGTAATGGACTCTGTCAAACTTTCCTGAAATTCCTTGATTTGATGTGGGTCGTGATTTCCAATAAACCTTTGATGTTGTTCGGGGTCGTACTAGTCGGTTAGGGCTCCTTTAGGCTATAATAGACTTGGCTAGACTAGATCTGATCAGGACCTGAAACACTGGCAAAGGTCGGCACGAAAAAGAGAGATCTTCGCTTAGATTGTAGCTACGGTTGTAGTCGTGTTCTGACAACAAGGGCTCAATGGCTGACCTAAAAAGGGTCGGGTCTGCTGAGTTCTTCTTTGTAGGGGAATAAGGATTTATAGTCTCTATGGGCGACTTTAGTTTCAACTCTAACCTCAAATACGGATAGAGTTGGTGATCTCTGAAACGTACGCGAAAGCCGAAGCAGCTGAAAAGTATAGTTGTTTATTGTTACAAAGTACACAAACAGTGTTACCAAATTCCAGCAGACAATTAGTCACTACAATTATTAGTTTACAATTGACAGTGATACAAGATACCGTCTGCCAGAATTGCCTTTGGTTACTTTTGACAGGTATCTTTCGCTGTTAGGGCTGTTTATCCGGTTTCGGGGTTCTAGTGCTGTATCGTCAGGCACAAAACCCACTCTAGTGCTGACAGGTTAATAACCGGTGTCCTATGTGTTTTATCTCAACTCAACTCTCAGGCTCTATCTAGCCTCCAGTGTGACTCTGTCCCTTACAGTAACTCGAGGGAATCACACACAAAACTACAACCAATAATATAAATTATTATCAGTAAATTATAAGTAATTGACTGTCCAGAGTAACTGAATTTTAAGAAGGTGTTCCGTCTCTGAAAGGGATAATGACAATTACAGGCTAAGAGAGCGCGGAAAGGCTTTTCTCAAATAGTTATCTCAAGATTAATACAAGACACCAATCAAAAAGTCTATAGAGATGCTTCTGTGGTAAGAATGAGGACGTAGGCTGTTCCACTTTCGCTGAACATGTTTCCTTTAGTTGAAAAAGCTACACTGAATGGTTTTGGACTGGTTAGGTAGTTTTTTCCCAAAACTGACACAAGGTTAGCCGAGCGTCTCTGCTTGTCTAGAGTTCTGTACCGGCGTCAAACTAGGCCTGACAAGTACCTATTAGGCTAATCGAACTGGGTAAAGGTACAGGGACTAAACTGATCTCCGCACAGCGAACAGGACTAGATCTGATACGCACAACTGACTGGCCAAACTGACTGACTGATAGGACTGATAGGTAACCACTGGCGGGATCCACACTTCACACAATTTTAGCACTAATCTGACTACACCAATTAGACAAGTGAACAGGCTTGATTCCACAGGCAGATGACTGAGCACAGATTCGCACTGACGTCGGCTACCTGAATCAAATGGGCTAAAACCCATTAGAAATAGAGGTGGTGGGGATTAAAACCCCAGCAACTATTATCCGGACCGATTGGCTTTTACGGTGCGGTTTCTAGACCCGAATTGTGCATTGCGTAACGTGTTGTGTGTTATTTTGTGCTTTTAAGTTGAAAATCATTGAAAATAGGCGAAAACCAGCGTTTTTGGACGATTTAACGATCAAATGGATCACACTGGACATCATTATGGCCATTTTCTGACGTTTTGGCCAAATATGCAAATGAGGCATTCCGCAATCCGCAATTCCGCAATGCAACTAATCTAATCCTAATTTCCCTAACTAATATCTAGCTACGGCGTGAGTGCGTGCATTCTATTTCGAAAATGGCCCAGAAATGGCCATTCCCGTGATTGCCCGTGTGTGTTTCTTTTCTTGTGTGTGTAAAAACTTATTATTTGCTGTAGCTATTAACTGTTTGCAATTATTATTACAAGATATGCTAAGGACAACTTTAAATTAATGGAGAGTCGGTATTTCCCTGTTAAAGTCTGTATAATTAAGATTTGAACATGACTTTAAAAGACAAGACGGTTTTAGGATGTTTTTAAGAACCTTATGTTTTAGTCCGGCAAGAGTTAAAACACACATAGTTACGAAAGTGGAGGTTTTACATGCCATGGAAACTCTAGTTGCCGGCTGTGGGGAAAAGAGGAGTTTCTACCCTGAAAACCTTACTCCCTGGGAGTGGCTTAACTCCCCTTCCTCAGGGGGGATGGGTAAGGGTCTTTCCCTGAAACTAACTACCCAAGTATGGGACAATTTTAGCGTTTTAAATTTGTTTTGGTTTGAAAACTGAAGAGTTGCGAAAGGAGAAAAAATGGCTATTTTAGAGAGAATTCGATAAAAGAACAACAGTGAAAATGCAACCGAAAATTGGGCCGAACGAAGGGCCTTTTTGAGCTTTTGAGAAAAAATGCAAAACACAAGAGAAACGAATATTTTTTGGGTGTTTTTTTGAAATAGGTGGTTTGCGAGGCTTGGCGGCTCGCAAACCATCCAGGATAGCCCATCAAAATACCCCAGAGGGTGGGGCGAAAGGCCCACACCCTCAAACAATACAATATGTAAAATTAATAGGGCACTAGACCCGACAAAATAATGATACAAAACTGGTCTTCGGGGTCCGAAGACTCCGGTAAGTCGTACAAGTGAGGAATCCCGAGGATCGCCTCGAAGGCACAGAGGTCCACGGGATAAGAGCAGTGCACTCAGTGAGCCGTCCGAAGACATATGGGCTCACAGGGGCGGTTGGAAGCGTGAGTGCCTGGCTGGCAGAACCTGAAATAAAAACCTAAGGGGGGAAGGGGGGGGAGGAGAGGTGCTTCTGTCCAGGCCTCCATATAAATGACGCAGGACACACTCTCCCGGGTACATTCGGACACAAAGGGGAATAATAGTAATAGTAATTCTATGGGGAGAGAGACAAACCTCTCTCCTCGGCTGCCAGCCAAGCACTGACTGAAAACTCCAGTTTTCAGTCGAGACCCCGTTACGGGGTTGGCCTTTCAGCTTCTAGCAGCTGATTGGCTGTTTGGCATGATCACGCTTTTTTGATTGGGCTACCGAGTCTTCTTCTTCTTCCTCTTCTCTCCGGGCGCGTCAATGGTCTTCCCATTATATGCGTTTCTTTGCTTCTCCCCATCAGTCATAGCTAGTATGACTCTCGCTACGTCGCCTGGAAGCTGTCACCACAATGGGAAGCTGGAGCAGACACCATCTTGGCCTTTCGGCTCCGGTAGTAAGACATCCATTAACTGCTCATGCGTGTAGCAGCGGAGCACAACGTCTTTCGACGTTCCAAACCTCTAGCGTAGATGGGGTGGGATCAGAAGCAAACCCGTATGTGTACCCATTTTGAGTACGTGACTCGTTTGCACCCAACACTCCCTCGCAGGAGGTAGGCGGAACACATTGCAAGCAGCTGGTAGATCCCAAGGGGGGTACCTTCCACCGGGGACTCCGCGCCCTACTCTTGACGATAAGTGGATTAAGGGTTCTTTAGCGTGCACTACCCCCAGCCAGGAAGCACACGGGCCAACCAATTTAACGCCTCATCCGACCGGCTGAGCAGTGGCCTAAGTTTCTTGCTCAAGGAAACAATGCAACGTCATTATGGCTAAGGCGGGAATCGAACCTCGGACCTTTGGATCCGAAATCCGGCGTCTTAACCATTCGGCTACACGGCTACGGGCTACCGAGTCGTGACCTACGGTAGCCCAACTGCGCTGGACTCTGGAATTAATGAGTCCAGGTGACCCCCATAAATCGCAAAGACAGATGGCCTGTTTGGCCTAATTTTGGTGTCAAAGTTTGGGGGTCAGGGCTTGCGCTCATTAACCTAGGGGAACAGGAGTTCCCATTTATCCAGCGCCTGTCCTTCCAGCGCCCACTTCAAAGCCTCGTGGCGGCTTGAAGACAGGGTCTCTTTTGTTTAGTAACAAGCAAAAGAGACACCTTTTCAGGTCCGGTAGGGACATTAAAGCACAAACTAATACCTCACGTAAGAACGAATAATCCATAAGTTAAAACTAATATTGCTATCCTACGGCCTTTCCCCGCTACGCAAACCACTAGTAGCGCTAGGCAAACTGAAAGTACCGCTAGGCAAACTCTGAGTGCCGCTAGGCAAACCATGAGTACCGCTAGGCAAACCAAAAGTGCCGGTAGGCAAGCCCTATCCAAGGCGAGATTTTCTAATGTCGGGAACACCAAACTCGGCCATAACAAATAACTACACTAAGATAGAATTCCACTTCTCACTCATTTTTGAATGCCATATATATACTTAAGGGGGGGTTCCATTTTTGGGCCATTTTTTCGACTTTCTCCGATCTCGCTGACTTTTACATATTTTATTGTCCAAACAGTATATTTTAACGAGATTTTAAAATTACAGTCGTAAGTCTACGGTTGTCGAGTAATTTCACCTCAAATTTGAGGATTCATGTGTTAAACATGGGCTGTGAAAAAAGTTGTCATTTTTTTCGCGTGCGCTAAAACAATCTCCCGACAAAATATTATGAATCTGGACAAATTTTACATTAAAATAATGCTTAAATGTTGAACTGCGGTATCTTGGAATTAGAATTTTAATTTAGGCTTTTAAAAGTTTTTAATTAATTTATTTTTTGCAGGATTAAAAGTTGATCATGCTAAAATTGTGCAAAGTTTTCATCCTTCAGAATCCTTAAGTGCCGTAATGTGTGACTTAATTATTACAACAAGTCACGCTGGGGCGATACATCAGAGACAATTTTGTTTAGATGGCGACATTGTTAACGTTGGCGACGTTATTGTTAATTGCACTTTAATGAACATTATCTTAAATTTGTTAAACTTGATCACTAAAAGTTGTCCCTTTCCAGCTTAGCTTGCCTACCGTCACCCTGGGCTTGCCTTCCTGTACCATCGGTTTGCCTAGCGGTACTTTAGTTTGCCTACCGGCACTGACTAGTCTGCCTAGCGCCACCACATCTATCCTACCTACTAATAACAACTACTTAAGTACCTATTTTTATTACCCATTTTTATTATCCGTTGAGGGGGACTAGCCCACTCCGTACCTATTTCTTACCTATGTTTCTGTTTACTGAGCAATGCAAGGCTGGCCTCAGCCTAGTAGAGGGGAGGTCAGCTGGGCTCTCATGAGGTCACTATTATGTGACCTACGTGAATGAGTGTGTGAATGACACTCATTCACGTAAGGTCTGGAAGCTCTCCTCGCGGTACAGACTAACAGGCGGGGTGGCCAAAGATGAAAGCCCGCCAAAGAAAAGGAAAAGGGAAAAAGAGTAGTTAAATAACACCTTAAGGGGGGGCTACTAAAATCGACTTGCCCCGACTTTGTCCGATTGGCCTACTTTTTGGCGAAGATATAGAGCATGGGTGTGGTCAAAAAAATATCGGGTACTCAGATCTTAGTTGCTTTCCAACCATGTGCAGGCATCGCGTTTATGTGCCCGACCCCCCATTTTTCGCAACTACCAACATAATTAATTAAAAATTTCTACTGACTGTTAGGCTCAAGCTTCAAAGCTGTCATTCGCCAATATGATTTGGCACATACGCCTCTACCTGCAGAAAAATACTAGATGTCTGTATCTTATCTAAATCTAAGGGAATTACTCTTCAAAGTTGAAGTTTCGGCAAAAATTTAAAAAATTTTCGCTAAGGAAAGGAAAATTTTATTACTGGTGCGACCTATCAGGCTGTAATTTGGCATAAAAGGAGGCCCTATAGGAGTACTCATTTGTGCCAAATGGCAAGAAATTCTGCCGAGTGAAAAAATTTTTATGTCAACTTTAATCTTCAAAAATTGCCGAAACCGCCATTTTCAGTCTGTCGGATCCTGTGTAGAGGCTTTCTGCAGCCATAGAAGTCGCAAACCTTCACTAATCGAGCTGAAATCTTTTGTGGGGATGTTTTCGACCTCGCTGAGTTCAAATATCTCAAAAAATTTTAATTTCACAAAATTTGATTTTTTCGATTTCTGGGGTACCATTTTCCAAAAAAGGCATTTTAGGAAATTTTTGAAGATTAAAGTTGACATAAAAAATTTTCACGCGGCAGAATTTCTTGCCATTTGGCACAAATGAGTACTCATATAGGGCCTCCTTTTATGCCAAATTACAGCTTTATAGCTCGCACCAGTAATGAAATTTTCCTTTCGTTAGCCAAAAATTTTTAAATTTTTGTCGAAACTTCAACTTTGAAGAGTAATTCCCTTAGATGCAGATAAGATACAGACATCTAGTATTTTTCTACAGGTAGGGACATATGTGCCAAATCATATTGGCGAATGACAGCTTTGAAGCTTGGGCCTAGCAGTCAGTAGAAATTTTTAATTAATTATGTTGGTAGTTGCGAAAAATGGGGGGTCGGGCACATAAACACGACGGCTGCACATGGCTGGAAGGCAACTAAGATCTCAGTATCCGATATTTTTTTGACCACACCCATGCTCTATATCCTCGCCAAAAAGTAGGAAAATCGGACAAAGTCGGGGCAAACCTTTAGTAGCCCCCCTTAAAGAATGGAAACAAGGCTAATACGTAGGAATTTGACTGTGTAATTTAACTTGTACTTTTTGTTGTTTCAGGAATTAAACGAAGAACAATTTGTATATTGTATAACCATTTTGTTTGTTGCGTAATTGTTGTAATAATGTTAATAACAATGTGTTTTGTTATTATTTCAGGTGGATTTGTGCCGAAAGTAAACTATTACAACCAACTGACGTGAGATGGCGCAACCAGGGAACTGAGGAGGTCTCAATACGACCACTCCACGTATATACTGAGGGTCAAAAGGTCAAGGGTTCGAAGCCTTGCACTAAGAGTTGAGATATTTCCGGTTAAACACATATTAATTGCTTTCCGCACAAGTTAATTAAGCCTTTGTAAGTCAAGGGCCTTAATACGGCTGCATGATTACAGTTAAGTAATCACCTGAAAAGTCCTTATAAGTAATTGTAGGATTGAAACTGTGAGGCAATTCTGGCAGTTCTTGACACATAAAAACAATGAACGGTAAATACAATTGCAGATCCTTTTTACACGTGATTACCTGACGCAAAATACTGGAATGGCCATGAGATCTCCAATTCGAACCATTTAACAATCACTGAATTCTTCCGTTTTAGTTACTAATCTCTAACCTAATTGTCCCTAGTTGATAGGTGAGGCTATAAGAACACGAATGACCGTTTTTTACGGAATAAAACACTTATTACAGTGACAGAAACAATAATTTCATTACACATACCTGTTTTGTTCATATTTCAAATTTTAGATTGGTATTTCGGAAACTAAGAATCTTTTGATAAAAGCTACAGACCTAAAACTCTGCATACACATTTCTGTACACATAGGTCATTCCCACACCAAATCGCAGCTCACACTAAATTTTCGTTAGTCCTGCAGCAGCAGGTTTTAAAATTGTAATATTTTCAATAGGTAACTTGTCGCCGTTTCGAGCCTAATCCTGCACAGTGCCTCAAATTGACTGTAACTCTTACAGAATATAGCCAGGATAAGGTCAAATGTGTATTAAGTTTGGTGGGTTTAGGCTAATAGTAATAGTTTTTCATGACTAGTAATAGTTCAACCAATCGTGCTGTAGCTGCTCATGGTATGTGAAGAATGAAAAGGATAAAGTTGCGAATTTGTCTAAGATTGTAGCTTTTAGATTAAGTTTCGGATTTGGTTTATCAGCAGATCAAACCACACAAATTATTCAAATATTATTCCTCCGCATATTCGACATCCTATCTGTGCTGTTAGAGTTAATCCTGACGTTCTTCCACCAGAGCATTCAATTCCTTCATCTTTTGTTCCAATTGAAGTTCCATCCTCTGGAAACATTTTTTTACTTTTTAAAAAGAACCTTAAACCTCTTTTAAGAATGTGTTTTCAATCCAGAATCACCATGGGTTCAGGAATCAGGAACCAACGGTGTCGCCTAGAGATTAAGCACCTAAGTGGTGCAATTCTAGGATTAAGTACCTACATATAAACTACCTATTAAGTAACCTTGCCAAAGTTGGGAAAAGTAGGCAAAAACCAGGTTGCGCAGACATTTTAGGGCTGCGTATTCATGTGTCACCCAAAAATTTCTTGACGTTTTCATGCGTCACCTTTTCTTTTTTTCTGCCGTATTTATGTGTCGCTTTTTTCTAAAAATTTCTTGCCGTTTTCATGCGCCACCTTTCGCTTTTTTTCTGCCGTATTTATGTGCCGCCTTTTTTTGTTTTTAGTCCGAATTCATGTGGCACCTTTTTGCTAGTTTTGATGCTTAATTCGTGTGCCACCTGTAACATACACTTTTTATGATTTCTTGCTTTCCGTAACCATCTTTGATTTTACACATTATATTCTTAGGCAAACCATTGGAATTGTGGGAAAAACAGTTAGGTCCCTTCCGCTTGTCATTCTCACTTTGCGGAAGTCCCTCAATTTCATAACTTTAAAAAATTCTATTTTACACGTTATACACGTAACCTTTTTTCCATTTGTCATACCCACTTTGCGAAAGTTCAGCAATTTCATAACTTGAATACATATCCGGCAATTCTAATATTTCAATAGTGATTGCTAGTACAGATAACCATCTTTTTCTGATTAGTTAACTAATTTAAGAAAAACAGCGCAAAAGGCCGCTGTCTAGAAAATGGCAACGAAAACATCCCCGGCATGTTGAAAGCCACAGCGGGCATTTTTTTTTCTTAACAAATATATAACGAAGAATTTATGATTCCTTGTGTTCTGTAATCATCTTTGATTTTAACCATTATATCCCATTGCGAAAGATAACATTTAAATTTTCTCTATGTCAACTTAGTAGCAAAGTAAAATGCTGCTAATATATAGTTTGCGTCAGTTTTATGCGAATGTTGTTCTCTGTGTTCTTTTGTATAAGCAATCAGCATGGAACAAGGAAAAATGGTATACACTTTATATGGTGTCATTTTAACGAACATCTCAACCAACTACACGGTTCGCCTCGCGAAACCACATTTATCCAAGCAACCCAACTTTCACTTTAGGTGCAAGCCATATAAACTTTCGAGTAGCTCCGGTTTCACCTATTTTCAAAACGGCGTGTGGTTTTAAAATCGAAAACGAAATTACCAAACTCGAAAACAAGTTTACCAACGTGCTTCTGTGTCCGCTGCAAGATAAGGTCAATAATAGTTTCATCAGGGAGGATGTGCGATCACAATCGTAAGCAAAGCTAGAGACTTTTTGGAAATTATTTTGAAAAACCAGTTGAGTTGAACATCGATTTCACAGAACCTACCCAATGGATTAGTATGGTTTTCGACAGGTTAACTATTCACTTTATTGTAGAGACCTTTTTTGGTTTGTGCTAGAACTTCACATTTCGCATCATGTTGAAACGGTTATACAATATAAATGATCCATATTCAATTCTGATTACACCATCAGTAGATCGTTGGAAATAAAGTTGCTCTGTAGTGCAAACATCGGGCCAACATTGTTGCTTCGTTCCAATTTCCATTAAATGAAAACGCCTGTTATCCAAGCAAGCAAAGCACTTCTTATTTCCAATTCTGATTATAATTATATCACAAAGTAGAAAACTGTATGCTTATTGTTTGCAACAAAGTTTGACTGTTTTAGATAAGTCTTTTCACAAACAAGCTATGAAGCTGCAAAATGACAGCTTGTATAATTTTATACGGTTGGAATTTCTGGTGTGTGCAAGAATTGCATTTTTCATATTTTAACAAATTAAATAGATGCGTTTGAGTCTGTCTAATATGTGTAATGGAAAAGGCAAAATGAACCCTAAAAATGTACAGGGAAAAAGCTTAGCTTGTGGGAGATTGTGACTCTTGATGGAAATGATTTGAGCTCTTAATGAATGGCGTGCTTGTGAAATTTTGATGTGAACTGTGAAACGTCCGAGCATTGTATAAAGTAACTGTTCTGCAGTTACCAGAGTTGCCAGTCAGTGTGAAACCCCCCAGAAACTTATTATTAGGGACATAGGCTCTAGTGTAAATAGGAAGAATAAAACATAAAACAGCATTACGCGCACGCAAACGACACGAAAATGGCATGAAATCTTAGCGGAACGTAGGTTAAGGAAGCTT
>JASAND010014027.1:0-35256 GCA_030248195.1 Trissonchulus latispiculum
CTAAGCAAGAGCAGCAGTAACAGCTGCATTGTATCGGGCAGTCAGAAAATGAACAATGGAGTTTCAACAATAATAGTTCCAGAGAAGACAGTAGTTCAGTGTCCAACCACCAGCTAATATGTCGACAACTGAAAAGAGTGCTAGATATATAAATAAAGAGTACAAGAACTGGTCAGCCCGTCTCTCCCCCTCTAATCATTTTGCCTTAGTTACACTCAATTTCTAATAGACTCGCTTGCAACTCAAAATAAACAAAAATTTTGAGCATTATTCGCGCACGAATTAGCCTGCAGTTTACGCGTAGCCTTGAACCCAATGGAAGCCTCACGAAAGAGTGGCAGTAAAATTAGCTCACAGAAAGAAAAAGCCTTTACAGCTATGATTATCCGCTTTGTCTCGCGTGAGGAAATCTTCTGCTTTTTCTTTATGCTGGAAAGAAGTGTGGAAAAAACTAAAAGCTTAAAATGCCGCTAAAGTGTTTAGACAATCTCTTGAGGTAATCAGTTTTTGAGAGACACACGTTTTTGCTCAGGAAGCTGTAAACTCACGAAAGGTTGCTCGGGCAAAAACTCACTAAACCTACGATTTACAGTACCACTATCGGAGGCTGAAATTTCTTGTGAGGATATGCTGCTTCATAGAAACCGGTTTGAAATTGGTTAAAAAGATGAAACTTTTTACGAAGCTGAGAAATTAAATTGCTAACTTTTGTTGTTTCCAAATTCTTTCTTTAATACTCTTTGAAAGTTGACTGCATTTCATTCTTTAATTCTCACTTTAAAATGAAAAGTGGCGACAACAGAAGATTTTCTCAACAGAGTAGGCGTAAAATATGCTTCAGAATATTCGGTAGAATCATGAGAGCTACTTGCCATATAAATATCTGTTCCTCAAAGCTATTTTTGAAATAAACTGAAATTACAACCGATGAAGGTATAACTACGAAACTGTCACAGAAGTTAGAACTATTCCAAATTTCAGCGAAAGTCGGATTTATTCCTGTAGAATTGAATATGCATTGTATTACATTGTTCTAATCCAAGGTTCTGTAATAGAAAACTTGGAATTATTTCGTCCTCAGAATTCTTAATTAGAAGTGTTCGGTTAAGTTTTTTATCATATAATTTCATTTATTTCTCACAAGTTTATTTTGCTGCATCTGCACGCAATCCTATTGCGCCAACATTTTGCATATCTAATAAGTAATTATGTAGGTATTACCTATCTACGTGTGTAGAACAAAATAAGCTTCAGTGTGTCTCGTAATCAACACCGAGCCTATCATCTGTCGCAAAAACAGAGGAATAGTCAGTGATTTCTGTGTTCGTTTACGTTTTATAGCGCTTTATAACTTTATAGCGTTTTACAGCGCTTCTGCCAGAGCTGGTGGACCAAGAAGAGCCCTTGTACCCTTGAAACTAGAACTTTGCTAGGAGAAGGGGGAAGAGGGCTTTTCATTCAGGATTGAGCTGAATTGGCCAGCCGGGGTTCAAAGCAGTCGGACATGCTAACCCAAGGACCATCAGCTGAACTTCCACATCAGGAAACGTATTATCTTTCCTATACCTGCTTCCCTTAAAATTCGATTCTATCAACAGCACAAACCATGCGTGGAAGTGTGAAATCCTGAAAACCGTTTATCCGGTAGGAACTATTAGCAAAGGGATTCTTCAAAATGGACATAACAGTTGGCGGTACTGCATAGTATACCTACTATACGCTAAAGATATGAAAATTATTTATGTGCACTTCGTAGATTTCAAGAAAGACGCTGCTATGGTAAACCACCAAATAGTTGGAAGTATATTGGCGCCTAGTTATTTAAGTGGTGCATTTCAACGCGTTTTATCAAAAAACTATTACAAAATGTCCAACAAAAACCTATTGTAATATTGGTGAGAAAAATTGTTCGCAGTAATCGAACTTGCACTATTGGCGGCTTTTCTGGCCATTGAGATGAAGTTTTCCCTGCTATCTCTTGTATTTGACTATTGTAAACTTTCTCAGCTTACTACTGTGCGATGGTAGCTCAATTGGAAAGGTAAACAGGGAGTTTGAGGCGTTCTACTTGATCCAAGACTTCACGCACGAGGAGGAATCTTGTTCCAAATCTGTTAGACAAACAAATTCCTGTCTTGATGCGAAGTGTGACCGTTGTAATGTTGCATAAGGATAATCATTGTGAATTACATAAAAGGATGCTTTGAGGATTTTCAAAAAGTCTGAAGTACATGGACAACAATTTGACAACATTCACTTTCTGTACATAGGATGGCAAAAGCTGACTACTTAACTGTGAGCGAAGCGTAAAAGAATTCTAAAGCAAAATTGGAAAATCCGAATGCCATATTCTACTGGAAGCGGAACCTTACTGAAATTAGAATTTGGTATATTGACTGTTAGCAGTTTAACAGCCCCAGAATGTTGAGAGTATATATAGTTAGAGTGGGATGGTTCATCAATTGACATTTCGAATTCTGACTTTTAATAGTCCAGCTAGATCACATAAAAGATTTTGTACTTTTTAGTGGTTTATGTCGATCTGAGTAAGGGGCAAGCGTTTTCTTCTATTTAAAGGATTAAGTTAACTACTCTGTCCACTTGAAATCAGCAGGGGTCAATTTCTTTCCATTTATACCAATAGTACAGTTCAATTCTGATGCACTCGACAGAAATAAAGAGGGGTGAATGTTAGTTAATTGAAATTTTATGTACTTGTGGTTATGTGTTTTATGTATTAGTCAATAGATATCAGTTATTATATCAATTTAACTTGTCAGTTGGAAATTTTTTGAAATTATTAGAGTCTAATTATATATCAATCGATTGAGTGAACAGTTATTTAGATTATAAAATATGAATAATTATTAATCCGTCTTTAAAGGGAACTAAGTTAACTTCAAATAACTTTCGAATTTTACGACTTACAATTTTAATGTTTCATGGTAACATTATTAGAAACACTAACAGTAACATTAATGTAACAAAAAAAGTAACAAAATATTAATTTAATTTAATTCTTAATAATTTTAACCTTACTTAATACAAAAACACGTTTTTAACATTCACTCCTCTTTATTTCTGCCCAGTGCATCAGAGATAAACTGTAAGGACTGGAAAGAAATTGACCCCTGTCAAGTGGACAAAGTCATTAAGTTAATCCTTTAAATAGAAGAAAACGTTTGCCCCTACTCAGATCGACATAAGCCTTTCTAGTTTCTATCTTGGCTAAAACTGGCTCGGGTTAGAATTTGACGAGAGGCTATTAAGCGTTAATAGTAATTGAGCTATGGTAAATTCAAATATTTGGGTATAGAGTGCCCAAAATCCAGATAAAAACAAAGGAAGTCACTAAATTTCCTATCATTACTCATTACTGTTTGGGTAGCAGTTAGAAATTTGTGGTTCTTCGGTTTTATTTAGGTAGGAGTTAGAAATTTGTGGTTCTTCGGTACTATTATGGCACCATTAGGGTACTCTTTATTACCTGAGACTACGGATTGCCCTTTTCGTTCGTAAGGCAAGGAAGCACCTAGAGTTGTTCAGATAAAATTTTTGTAGGCTGTCTTATTAGCGGGCCAGATCGCCGTTGACGTTACCATTAACAGTGTATTTGAATGCACTTGTTTAGTTATTAGGGGGGGCTACAGATTTCCCTAAAAGTTCGATCTTGGAAAAACTAGCTAGTCTTTTTACATATAATAGCATTAGGTTTAGTGTAAAATAGTTTAAAGTTTGAAAGAATTCCATGCAGCGTAGCGTCCTGTGGAACCATCAGAAGTTGGTGTTGTCGGTCCTAAGCTCGACATGAAACGTGCATAAACTTTGCCTCGCCCTGATCTCTATGCGCATGGTACAGTACCCAAATTTTCCGGAAATAGTTCTGACATATAGCGCTTTGGTATCGTGCAAAATAATCCTTTGATCAGTGTATACTTTTCTGTGCGATCTGATCAAAGTGCGAAAAGTTAGGTATTGTCGGTCTATACGGCTGGAGGTTACCTAACGTCTAATGAGCTATGGTTTATCAAGGAGCACAACTTTGCTCCTATTAATACTCAAGTATCTGTCTTAGTATATGTAAAAATGACGTAATTTCGTTAATCCTGCGTTCGCAGTGCCAGATTCCATTATCGATATTGTCCCTGTTGGTAGCTGCCATTTCGAAGATGTGATTCAATTACTCCAAAGTACTGTGGCAGAATCGGCTGAAACCTTGCTCATCACAGGCCAGTGAGTAGGTACCTGGATATGGCAATAGCTCGGGTCACTAAACCTCGTTTCAATGTTTAGAAATGCTAGGTTGATTTCTCGAAGTATGGATGAGCGATCGCTTCAAAAAAGATGTAAGACAGTTGTAAGCGCATACTGAACGAAGAAAGCGTCATATCGAAAAACAGATTTCCAATTCGAATTCAGCAGACCAAATAACCTCTATAAGGACCTTTTATAAATCCATATATAAGGACTCTATAAATCGGAGACACAAAATTTTTTGACCCCATTTTTACTGCGCTTAGCTAGCTTTTCAGGCCTAAAAATAAGGGTTATTTCTTAACAAAAAGTTTGCTAGCACACAAACCAGAAAACCAAAACTCTCGAAACTCACAGACAGTTGACCCCTATTAGAGACTAATATTTGGTAAAAAGCTGGGGTAGGCTAGGGGCTGTCAATTTTATTAGTTCAGAAAACAGCGCACGGTCACATCGCAACTTTTTATCATAGAATTTCAAACTTTGAGCTGTTATAAGCTGAAGAAGGAAGCAACGCTCGAAAGCCGAAATACTTTTATTCATATTAAGCACTAGTAACGGTTAACATTTGTGGCAAAAAGTTTCAAAATTGGTCAAACAATTAATCCACCAAAATTCAAAAAACCTTTTTCAAAAAACCCACTTTTCGCACCAAAATTTCGACTTTGGCGTAGTGCCAGAATCGATGTGTGTTAGATCTAATAATGCCCACTGCAGACTCTTTAACATGTGATATGTTAGCTAATCACATGGCAAAAAGGTAGGTCTCTCTGAAGAAGTTAGGCAAAACCGTTCGTAGCCCCCCCTTAATAGCCACTATTCATGAGAGTCCAGTTAATCGTCTACTTTCATTAGTAATCGTAAGAATTTAATTAGATTCAATTTCGTTTGTCAGAATTTCATTGATCAGAATTATGTTTTTCTGTGTTTCTTCAAAAATTGGCAATTTAGCACATTAGTGCACAATGGTAAGACTTTTCGTCGAAGAAATTCAGTAGGTTAAATAGAGTACAGTTAAAATTAATTCCTAGCTGGTCCGTTCCCCTCATAATTCTTTCGCTAAAATACCGTTGGTGATGATTTTCGTCATACCAACCAAGAGTAATATATATATAATCCAGTAGGTATTATGTGTAATGCAAAAACTCAAATAAAATTTAAAAATGACAGAAACATTCAGTTCGTTATGGGTTGTGATCTTTGGTCGAAGTATTCGGTGACTTGATCGTGAACGATGTGTGTGAGCAAGATATTGAGGTTGAATAATGAAACATCCATACAATTGTGTAAAAGATACTTGGTATATGACTACCAGGGTTACCGGTTAATTTGGGACACTCAGAAACCAAACTCCCCAAAGCCGTTATGATGAACCTCCGCCGTTATGGTGATGAAAAAGGGACTAGAGAAATAATCGTCACTACTATTAACAATACAGAAGGTAACCCGGTCACCGGAATTACCTTAGTCTGGGCCAGGCGGCTCAGAGGTTAAACCATAAGTGACTGGACGGATCGATGGGCAGGGTAAAGTTGGCTTTGGTGGCGTTGGCGGGATCCAAAAGGATCACGCCGATGCAGGGGTAGTAAACGTTAGGTCTCTTCTCCAGGAGGTGCTGGACTCGCTATATGTGTGCCCGTTCTGTTAGTCTGCAATCGTAATGATGCAGCTCTCCATTTGGGGAGGCAGGTAATCCGTCCCAAAGAACAGTGGGGGCGAGTTCATCGCGTTCCCATCTCCTCAGCCCACATTGTCAATCCGTTTACGGATGACTGCCATAAAAGCGTCGTAATCCACCCCGGACAGCGGTTCACGCTTCCCAGTCGTCGTAAAATTCTTGTAGACCGCCATGGGTAAACAGGAGCATAATTTCCGTCGAGTAAGACGGATGGATCGACATCCCGTTAAACCAATTGGTTCTTTGGAACCAAGGGTTGAACTGCTCTCCGGCCATATCCTCGACGCCTCGTATCAAGACGTCCGGAGGTAATGCCAGTTTGAGGCTTCCTAAACGTCTCACCTGAAGCTTCACCATACAATGCTGCGGGATGCCGCAACATATGGCTACTCAAGGCGCCCGACTGATAGAATGTTTGCCAGTGCAGGCGTACCATGATCCGGACCTGGTACTCGCCTTTCCAATTGTCGACAAAGATCCGTTGCGGCTCTGCCTCTAAGCGGTTGCGTACCGCAACTTTGACGAACTAGGCCCGGCCGGTTAAAGTCAATGGTGGTGAAGTTCAAAGTGTCCTCGACATGAGCGAATTCCGGTTTGCGGTATTGATAGACGTATTCCGGCAGTGGGAATGTAATATCTAGGACCTGTGGTACACTTATACCCTCTTCAACTGGGTGCATATAGGAATTCTGGCAATCCTGCCGGGGGTAAGGGATAGAAATTCTCGCTCAGGGGGGGGGGGGGGGGGGGGGGGGGGGGGAATTATGTGGAGTCCATCCACGTGAGGTTGTTTACCAGTACCGGTAGGCCTTCCGAATAGCCTGCGTGCCGTGCCCGACTACGTGAACGAGATCTGGGGTAACCCCTCGATCATCGTCTCGGCATCTCCACTTCGATGGAGCTGTCGCCGGTTTCGCTCGATACGTCCCACGAGGTCCACTCGTAGACGCCCCTCGCGGCGTAGTCGATTTTACCTGTGGTCCTTGAGACATCATTGTTCTAGGAGAAAACACGGGGGTTCTGGTGAAAGCCGTGGCACTTTAAGGGCGTCCTCGCCCTCTAGGTTGAAAGCGTTGGGCCGGTTGGCCAGGCCGCAGCTGGCCGCCATTCTCGGTACTGTGTCGAAGTTCCCACCCTAGGGTGACTCTCGTTGTTTTCGCTCTCTGGACCTGACTTCCCGCCCCTCTGTCATCCGGACAGGTGTGGTATTCTGAACTTCGCGACTCGGAACGGTCTCGTCGGCTATATCCCACGGCTGCTGAAGCGGCCGCACCTTCGTCATCTCCTCATCTCGCTATCACTATCAGGCTCTCACTTTTTAGGTGGCGGACCTGCTGTAGCCGAGAGCACGTGAAGACACTGAACTATCTCTGGTTTGCTGTGGGCAAACGGTTGGTGACCCTCCAAACTCGTGGTGCAGCGTTTGGGACTGTCCCTGTCACCGGAGTGGCATACACAGTACCCTGTGATGGGATAGGTCGGAACGCGCGATGTGGTGGTATCTGCGGCGCCAGCACTGCCGGTGCCGAAGTTGGTGTAGTCAAATTCGCTGAAGTAGGCATGGGCATTCCTGACGCCCGCGACCCTCGATACAATTGGCCTCTCTGTTGCAGAGTTGGTCCCGGTCGTAGCTGCATCTTCTCCGGTTCGTCACGAACTGGCTCAGCTTCCTGCCTGGTTGTTCCTTTGTTAGTGTCAAGGTCGTTGTCACTTGGCTAAAAATATTCGTCGCCATGCGCGAGCGGGTTAACCGTCCCTTTATTAAATGCACTGGGTGCATTTGGACTAAAGCCATTAGCATCCCTCCATAGCATAACCTGACGAAACCAAGGCAGGTCTGGTGAAAAGACCTCCTGTATCTGCCAATGCACCGGCAGTCCCTGCTGGATTGCATTCAAATAAGCTGTAGGGTCAAAATCGGCAGCCGTCCGGTCCATCATGGGTACCACGATGAACTGCCGGACCTGTGTAGACCCAGTTCGCCGAGCTTCGCTCGCTTGTCCCTGGCTCATGACTGTCGCATAGGGTGGGACGAGAAACCGATCATGTGGCCCTGTAGTTTGCGGATTCGGTTGTGGCGCCGTAAAGTTCATGACTGCGGGATCAAACGTGTGTTGTGACGGCCCAATGCGTCCCGCAGAGGCCAGATACCAGAAAGTACGCGCGAACTGATTGAACATGGGCCAGAGTTGCGGCGGTAGTGAATCGTAAACAGCTGGTGTCAACCCAACTGCTTTCAGTTCTTCATCAGATGGCCTAGGAGGTAATGGCGGCGTTACAGGTCCCACTGTCACAGGGGGCGGCTGTAACCCAGTAGGTCCTTGTGAAAGGTCAGATGGCTGTGGTTAATGCAGCCCTGGTGGTGTAGTGACTAGAGAAAGCCCCGGAGGCGCCGTACTGGCCTCTCCCGATGGATCCGCAATTAGGCCGCAGGCAATGCCGACCCTGTTCTAGAACCTCTGGGTCCCATGTTCAATAGCTATCGTGGGTCCGTAATATGCGGGAAATAATCGACTAAAATAGGGAGTCGACGCTCTTCCTCTCACAGGGGAGTTCCTCCTCCTCTGGCAGGCCCAGTCGTGCGCGTTCATCCCGCTGTCTAGCCTGTGCCGAGGTAGACGGTTGTTCCTGCGTCTGATAGAATTCGGCGGGCGTCGCGCCCTCTCGACCTTCTGACGGATCCTTCTTACGCGTCGTCGGTTTGGATAGTGGTAGTGGGGGAAAATACTCTTGACCCTGATAGCGTTCCCATAGCCGATTCTGTCGAGGGGCTCTGGACGCAACACTACGGTTGGAGGTTTTGAACCAGATGCTAAAGGCTTGGCGCCCCGGCCGCTGCTCATCAATTGCTGCCCGTGCCTTAGCGTCACGCTGCGGCGTAGTTGCAGTTGACTCGGTCAGTTGCTGGTAGTACCGTTTGTTGGTAAATACCCGGGTCGCGCCCAGCGTGCTCCGATGATAACTTAATGAACTCGGGCAATTGTGGGGTACTTGCCGAGGCCTGTTGCGCCGCTCGCTGTCCCTCCCTGCGGTGGCTTTGGTGGCTTCTTGGTCACTATAGGGACCTCCTTGTGCCGACCGTCACGGTCAGGCATCACGTCGCTTCGGGAGACTCGTTCTCGCCGGGGAAGTCCTTCTCCATCCGAAGGAGAATATTCCAGGGCCCGTTGTGGGCCCGCGGCATTGGTCTGTTCCGTCAGGTCTAAGTTCGCTTGTTGGCCGCCCTGGTCACCAGGTTTAGCCGGGTCCATAGCATGCTGTCGACCGTTCAGGGACAGCTGCACCAGGCGCCGGTCAATCGAATGTAAAGGCGTCCGTGGAAACCCGCCACCGCATCCAGTCACGCACGAATTCTATCAGTCTCTGGTAGATAACGTTTCGCGTGGGCTTCGCTGGGTTAACCAGGCCGCCTAAACGCTCGTCAAAGGACCAAAGCGGTTAGGTCGGAATTGGAGTCGTCTGCTGCCGTTGCAAGGCGTCCAGGTATAAGTTGACGGAGCATATCCATCTGCACTTGATGTTGAACGTCTGGCGCCCGCATCTGCGGAGGCGTCATGCCTCTGAGTCCCACATGTGGACCATAGCCTCGCCGGCGTTCCTCGCGCAGGTTTCCTCGACTGACGGTCCATACGAAGTATGCAAAGTGGCCAGGGGCAATACCATGTCATTATCCCTGCGGTCTAACAAGGCTCGAATCAATTCCAGAATTTGGAAGGTAGCCTCTACGTCGGCAATTGCGTACCGCAAATCTGCCTCATGAGGGACAAAGTGAAAGCCGCGCTAACAGCAGCTATGCACTTTCGGGTTTAGCAACCGGCATTGGCCCGCCATTTTTCTGAGGCCTGCTGCCTTTGCCCCGGATGAACCCTCGATCGTCACGAGTCAGGTTGTCCGCCGTCGGTTAAATCGCATTGATACTGAAAGTCACGATAGTGGCTCGAGCAGCGCAAAATCCGGCGAGCAAGGCCCCAGTATTCCTGGGTCTCGGCAAGTCGGTGTTCTGGTCCTTGATTCGGGCGATGCGTAACGCATCCGCCGGGATATCCACTGTACCCTAAAAGGCCTGGAGGCAGGGGTCCAATAGTAGCTCGAGTAGTTTCAGGAACGGATAAAAGTCTTTCGATTGGGCCAGAATATAGCCGTACCATGATGACGAAAATGGTCGGGCGTGGCAGACCGGGTGGGCCCATAAACTGGAAAAGGGGTAATCGTGGCGTCCTGCCGCGCACCAGCTGAGCCACATCCACCTCAACGTCGGACGCCACTGAGTTCGAATCGCCCAATAGCATAAGCAAATCGGGAAAGGCTCATAGGAAACGGGGGCAAAGAATCTGTCACCACCACAGGCGTGCCTTGTTCCGTCTGTTGGATATTTGCTAACGCTGGTGGTACCGAGGGTAACCCTCGTAGGGTTTCGGTCAGGTGGTTACCCAAAACTAGGGTGGCCGATTCATATTCCTCTCCCAAGGCATCCACGCCAAACTGGCGGTGTCGTTCCAACAGGCGAGTGTAGGTCTGCAAACTGGCGTCAAACCGTTCCTAATCCTCCATGACAAAAGGGTCCAACTGCCCTACTTCTGTAGTCAAAAGTCGTAGTCGGGGAGGGGCTGGTCCCTCAGACTGTGCCTGCGCAGGGGTGGTCACCGCCCCCCGGTTGGGCGACCTGACCAGCTCCTTCTGTCGTGTCCATGAATTGTTGGCCTTGGCCATTATCGTCCTCATTTACCTCCTCTACAATCTGGAGGTCGTTAGGATCCAAATCAGCATACTGTGCCGACAGGTCTTTTTCTGACCTGAGCTCTCCTTCCTCCTTGTCGTCGTCTACTGTAGGTTCGTGATCTGCTCCTGCGCTCTCACGAGCGTCACTCTCTGGTCGAGGGGATGTCCCATCCCTCTCTGACGTATCCATGTGCTCCACACCCGCAACGGGTTCTGGGGCCTCTGAGCATACGGCAGGAGCCACATCTTGACCGAAGAGATTAAGCCGGCTCGGTACAGTCACTGTCCGGAGCAAGGGCGCTGGGCTTGCAATGGCAGCCAATAGCAGATCCTGAATTGATCTCGCTGGTGGTAACTTCGACTGGCTTGTAGGTGGCTGTGCCTCACTGACAACGGGAGGTGGAGGAGTAGGGAGAGTAGGGTTCTCCCCGGGATCTGATAACACTGAAGCTGGACTGGATATTGCTGGTGTATTAGCCCGTCGAAGCGCTGCCGTAGCCTGCTCTATGTCTGCTTTAGCTTGGGACTGGTCACCAGACGGTGTAAGCTGTTCCTGTGGCCCTACTGCCATACCAGTCACTGGTAGGTCTGAGGTTCTGACTGAGGGGACCGCCAAGATACCCGTCACATCGAAGCTCGACGACTGTGCAGCTTCACCAGACCCGGCAGTCCTTGCGGGTTAGACGCCATCTTGTGGCTGCTATTGGGCCTCCTCGTCAGGGGGAGGTCCAGACTCTGTTGGATCGCTCATTGGCCTCACCGGATCCCAAAAGTGTGAGTCAGGTGCCGGATATTCGTTCAGGTCGTTCAAATCACCGGGGTTTCGAGGGGGACGAGGACCAGGTCTCTCAGGGAAGTTTTCTTGGACTAAGAAGGAGAATCCGTTGCCCATAAACTAGGCAACACGCTTTCACAAGTCAAGTTGTCAAGTTCAAGATGGAAACCAGCAATTCTCTCCGTAGAATAATCCAATATAACAGTAGAAGATCGGATCACACAAAATTAATCCTGAAAACACAAGAACAGCAACATGGTTAACATGTGTGATAGAAGAATTCCGGCCTACGCTAGCTGAAGTGACTTCACCTAGATGTTTGTCCAAAACACGCAGTAAGGTACCCTTAATGCGTATTTACCCAAAACCGAAACCAACGAATCTCCATGCTTTTTGCCCCAATGATGTTATGTGCAAAGTCGTGGGTTGCCCAGAACTTAATGCACCCTGTCACCAACACGCAGAAACTTAACTAAGCCTCAGAAAAAATGTACAAAAATCTAACAGAAGGTGAAAGCATGACAGATGTGAAAGAAAAGAGAAAGGGTGAAAGAAACTATACAGACAGAGAGGGTGAACTACCTAATATTAGTCTACGTAAGAGGAGAAATCAGATAAACTACACACATAAGGATGAGAAAAACACATACCGGTATATACGGTTATATGCGTACATATAACCGTACATAATAGAAAGAGAAAACAGGGCAGGACCTCCCTAAATAATTTACCATAAAATTAAGGAATCGTAGGAATTAAGAGAAAACCCCCAGGTAAATTTAAGGAATTGTAGAAACCCTGTAATTTAGGGTTTAAAGAAAATTAAGGTATGAGAAAAAGGAATGAGTAACCCCATGACTAAATTTTATTAGCCATAGGTTAAGAAAGGAATTGTAAGATTAGTTAAAAAAACCCATTTTACGACGAAACAATAAATCTAAAGGAGGTCCTGAAACTAATTTACCCCACCCCCTCAAGGGTACTATGCAACACATACTATGCTACCACCAAGTGTTAGGTTAAAACCCTAGCTACTAGTGCAACGGACGTTTTAAAATTCGGATTAAGCCACAGAAAACAGGAGCTCCTGTGTCACACAAGGCTTAGCTAGACTCTATGCTCTGTCCAAACATTGTAGGTCATACAATGTTACTACAGGTAACTTCACTGGAGCATCAATAAACGGTTTCACCCTATTGATATTGACAACAACTGGGTCACTCAGTCCGTTGGTTCTAGCTATACGATAATTCGTTACCGAAATCTTGTCCAAGATACGGTAAGGTCCTTCGTATTTAGGCCGCAACTTCTTGCTTAAGCCTGCCGGAACATTCTTTTGCTCTATGTTAAGCATGACCAGGGTACCTGGTTTATACTCGACAGGTGTAGCCTTGGTGTCATACCGTTCCTTGTTAACCAGAGCTGCTTCCTGTAAAGCTTCATGGGCAATCCGCCAAGCTTCATTAAGCCGAGCCAGTAACTGGTTTCGCGCGTCATTATATGTTTGCGTGGTGCCTTACTCTCCAGGAAGTTGGAAAAAATTACCAATGGGTACCGGTAGTCTCTACCAGTCATCAAGAAATAGGGTGTTTCCTTCGTAGCACTATGAATTGTTGCTCTATAAATGGATAGCTCCCATGGCAGGTAGTCGTCCCAATCGGACTGGAAGCGATTCACGTACTGAGCAACCAGGCTTCGAAGCGTACGGTTAAAGCGTTCCACGACGCCATTCATTTGCGGGTGATATGCAGTAGTTATGAGTCTCTCTGAACCACTAGCGTCCACCAACGCCTTCATAAAGACGGACATGAAATTAGGGCCTTGGTCTGTTAACACTCGAGCGGGGACACCCCACCGAGCTACGAAGCCATTAAAGTACCAGTATGCCGTGGTTTCGGCTCTCTCATTAGGCATAGCAAACGCCTCCGCGTAACGCGTGAGGTAATCGACTGTACACAGGACGCAGGTATTGCCTCTATTTGTCTCCTTCTGCGTGAAATGCATAACGTCCATAGCGACCACGTCCAATGGCCGCCGTACCACCACCGTATTTTGCATGGTAGCTTGATGTCAACGAAGACCTTGACTAAACTTAGCGCACCATTTACAGTTAGCAATATAGTCCTCGAGGTCCTGCGACATTCGTGGCCACCAGCACCTGGTTTCTAAACTGGCCATGGCATTTTGTTGGGCACGGTGCCCGCTTGTTGTGAAATCAGAATGCACTTCCTTCAGCAAATTTTCTCGTTGGACTTTCGGGACAACTACCGTAGGAAAGGGTAACCCTCTCCTTTCCGCGTGCTTATTCAAGTGCCAACGATAAAGCACCCCATTGCGTATGAAAAAGGTAGAGCGTAACTTTCTAACCTCTTGAGCTTCTTGTCGGTTAGCCGGTAACCGCTTCTGCTTTAAAGTCCAACAGAATCGCGAATTCTTCTTTATCCCGAAGTTCGCGTTTCCAAGTAAGCAGGGTCGGTGGAGCCGGGAGGGCCGCTGTCAAAGCGTACACCTCTGGGGGGTACATGACAGCTGTAGTTTCCTGTTCACTGTCCTCGGGCTCATCGATCGGATCTAGTCTAGACAAACAGTCTGGTCCTGCATTCTCTCGGCCTGGTCGATATTCCACGACAAAATCGAATTCAAGCATACGTGTCGCAAATTTGGCCAGTCTGCCTTTTCCCAAGGCTTTTAAGTTATTCAGTAAGTCCCTTACTGCTTGATGGTCAGTACGCAGGACAAACTGCTTAACAGACAAATAATGCCGGAATTTCTGACAGCCCATAACGCTGCAAAGGCTTCCATTTCCGTTGCGGAATAGCCTTTCTCGCATTGGGTTAGGGTTCTACTAGCATACGCAACCGGCCGCTCGCGTAACACTCGCGGTCCATTCGGTTTGTCCAGACTCCGAGGAACAGAGAACTGTTGCTCCAGGATAGTCCGAACCCCCGCTTACTGGCATCGGTCGAGACGTAGAAAGTTTTGTCGAAATCAGGAAAAGCCAGGACTGGCGCTTGCGTTAAATGCCGTTTGAGTTCCTCAAAGGCTTGTTGGCAGGCATCGGACCAGACAAAGGGCACCCCTTTCTTTAGTAGGTCCGTTAATGGGGATGCTACCTTGGCATAGTTCGACACGAATCGCCTATAGCAGCCACACATTCCCAGAAAAGACCGAATGCCCTTGACGTCTTTGGGTGGGCTAAGCTGGGACACTGCCTTTACCTTGTCTGGGTCAACGCTGATGCCATGGCGGCCCACGTAATGGCCCAGAAAAGGCACCGCTTCCCGTGCAAAACAGCACTTCTTAAGCTTAATACGCAGCCCATTTTCCCGTAAACGCATCAGGGTTGACCTGAGCATTTTTAGGTGGGAATCCTGATCTGTAGATGGAATCAAAACGTCATCTATGTACACTGGTAGATCTGTCAAGACTTTTTCCATTTGCCGTTGGAACGTTGCGGGGGCGTTACACAACTCGAATGGCATGACGTTCATATGGAAAAGGCCCATGTGTGACACAAAGGCTGTCTTTTCACGATGTTCTGGGTAGACCTCGACTTGCCAGTATCCTGCTGCTAAGTCAATGGTTGAAAATATGGCAGCGCTCTGGAGTTGATCCAGGATCTCGTCAATCTTGGGCAAAGGATAACTATCCTTTTTCGTAATTTTGTTTGGGTGTAGTACCGTCTTTCTTGCCAACCAGAATACAGGGTGAAGACCCCTTCGTCTTGCATTGCACGGATATGCTTTTCGATCTCGGCCTTGTCCTTGGGATTATACCGGTACGATTGTCCTTTCACAGGACCCTCTTTGCCTGTATCGATAACATGCTGGTCGACTTTAGTCCGACCCGGGTTACCCGGTCGGGCGACCACATCGTAAAATTCAACCAGTATATCCCTTAATTTCGCTTTGCCGTCCTCATCTAGGATCATGGAATCAAAGTCGACGTTTCCTTCAACAAAGTGTTGACGTTCTTCCAATGAAGGCATAGGCTGCGAAGTCATTTCATCAGCCGAATAATGCAGGTCGTTAAAAGCCTGCAGGCCTTTATCCATCAATGCCGGTGGTTCCTCGTAACCCCATGTCTGATCCTCCTGGGCTACACATACAGTGGGGTCAACCCACCGTGGAACTGGTATAGCATTACCGACGCTATTAACCATAGGAATTGTCTCACCTGGATGATAAGGTTCTAATTTCTCAACCTCCGTGAGGGCATGTCGCAGTTCTTTTTCCTGTACCCGAGTCGCTGGGTGAGTCGCCCACCCAGTTAAGTGGGGGTGAATCTGTGCGAAGTTCACTCCCAATTCGGCAGCATAGCGGAACCCTTATCGCTCGGTCACCGTAGTGACTGGTTCTGCCTGTCCTAGGGGTAGTCCCTTAGGTAACTGCGCCGTTCTGTCCAAAGGATTGTAGACTTTGATATAGTTGACTTGGGAGGACACTTCCAGGACTCCAGGTACAGGGTAGACCTCATAGTCTACTAAGACCTCATCTGATGGTTCGAATACAACTGCTTGGTTTATAGCAGGTTTTGCTGCTCCACCAAGCCAGCAACGGACCGGCACCATAACCTCGGATCGTGGAGGTAACTTGCATGTCTCCCTCATGCAGTAATAGACCGTACACGATACGGCTATACTGAAACGATTAGCTAACGCCTGCAGGTCACCTGGGGTTAGCAAGGGCACCTTCTTCTTGTCACCGAGCAGAAGATGTTGATTTGGGAAAATCACCCAGTTATGATCCGCCTGGAAATCATAGCCGATAATGAAATCTTGTTGCAGACTATTCGTGACGTTAAAGGTATATTCGTACCAAACGCCACGCAGCTTAAACGAGATCTTGGTTGTACCCAATATAGCCAGGCTCCGGTCATCGGCTGCCGTAGCTACCTCTGTAGCCTTTGTTTCATCCAGATGTAAACGCCCGTTGGTATTAAGTTGGTCAAAGAATTGCTTGGACATCAAGCATATATTAGCGCCTGTGTCCAACAGGGCTAGGGTCTTAATTCCTTTGACCTCCACGATAACATACGGGCTTTTCTTCAATGCTATATGGGTACACTGAGAAACGAAGAATGGCGCTGTCCCATTCAAAACAGAGACTACCGCTCTGTTTAGGTGTTTATTTAGAGCTGTGGGTTGCCCACTAGCTTCCTCGTTGTCACTTATTTCAGCTTCCAGCTTAAAATCGGCTCTCCGACCTGGGGTAAGAGCGGCCCGGAGCTGTTCTTCTAGGTGCCACGTGCCGTACTTAGTCCCAATATTAGTAGAAGTCACTTCTTGCTGATTTTCAGTAGCCGTACCATTCTCCAATGGGTTTCCAGGCGTAGCAACCGTCTCTGTTTGTGCTACTGTAACGTCCTTTTGTTGTGCTGTAACGCCCTCTGAGTTAGCGGAAGTAACTTCCGGCTGAATAGGCACTGGTTCCTCTTCCAATGGTGTGCTATCTAACACTAAGATCTCATTAGGGTCGTTTAGTCGGACACCACGTCTGCCTTGCCGAGGCTGTGGGGGTCCTCGGACCAGAGAGGTTGGTCCGGTTCGCGGAGCACACCCTTTTGTTGGAGCTCCAGTGTGCGTTCGTAGTTCTTTTGTGCGAATTCAGCCAAGAGTTGTTCAAACTCTTGCATAGATTGTCGTACCTGATCCGTCACGGACGTTACGTTCACGGACAATTGTTGGATCTGCTCCCCAATGGACTGGGCTACCACGTGGGCCTGCTCGACCGCTTGGGTCACAATCGCCCAGCCATGTCTGATAGGCGCGTAGTCTTGCACTTCTAACAGAGCGAATCTGTTCTGGGTGGGAACCGCTGCCTGCTCAGTACCTGAGGAGGCGTTTGACCGTCGGGTTACTTGTTCCCATTCCCCGTCCCTGTCTTTCCTCAGGCGCAAAGGTGTTACTGGAGTACCTCCAGTACCATGAACTTCAACAGGAGCAAGAGTTAATCCTGAACCCCCTGCTTCATCATCAGAGGCGTCACTTTCCGTGAGTTCTCTCCGTGTTGGGTTATTGGCTGTGGCCCATGGCTGCAAGTTGCCTCCTCGTTTCGGTGGAGACGCATCAGTGACCACTATTCTGGGTGGCTTTCGTTTACTGGCTGGAGTTTCCGGTACCACCTGGGTAGAGGTAGAAATATCAGCTACTGGGGTATCCCCACCCCAGTGCTTACTGCTGAAAGCCCATTACCCGTAGGTTGGTCGTCCCCAGGGCTTTTAGCTTGCTCCTTACAGGGGCCTTGTCTTCCCGAGGGCTTTTGCGATTAGCCCCTACCCCAGACTGGTCCTCGGTAATCCTCCTCCTAATAATTAACAATACTCGGTATTTACAGAATTTATGATCCAACAAATAGGCAAATAATCTTAATGTAAATGGCATATAGTGAATTTACAATAGTTCAGGTCCCCAATTAATAGCTCAGGGAATCCCTGCCAGTCTATCAGCAGACTGGAGGTCTTTTGCTTTTCTAACCTGAAGTTCAAAGGCACTCAGGTTCACCCAAATGGATATACATATGACAGAAATTTTGGAAAATAAGATGCGCACTGGGACCGATCGATCGAGGGGGAAAAGCAAAACTTAAATTGATTCAAAGAAGGCTGGAGGCACGCTTAGTGATAACGAAATCAGGTGACATGCCTCCAGCCAATCAGATTTAAAAAGAATTGTGAGGGAGAATTTTGAAGGAAACTATGGAAATGGATGCTGAAATATCTTCATGCAATCATGAGCAACAAAGTAGGGCCAAGTTTTGATGAAGAATTTTTTAAATGATTACCTGATTGCTATTATTTTAAATACCTGCTTCTACTCAGGTATGATAGAATTATACGAACAAATTTGGTGGAGTCAAATTTGGACTACTAAAATTTTGATTCCATTCAAGAAATATCAGTGTGTCCACAGCATCAATTTTGAAAGCAGCTATATTAATACATTACTCAAATTCTACTTTCACTGTTCGTTCAGTTATATATTCGCATAATTTATGTCTTGTTTGTGCTGTCAGTTTTTTGCTATATTTTCATGAAAATGCACACCCACACGCAACCATGTCTATATCTTCTGAAGCTCACTTTCCACCTACGATCTAATATTTCTTTATTGCAGCCACCATTTGGACAATCTGTTACAAGTCTGCTGAAAACAGATTCAGTTCAGACTGCTTGGAATAAACTAGAAATAACCTGAAATGTTCCGGAAATAACCGCCTTGAACCAGATGTTGCCAAGAGACAATTTCAAGAGCACAAATAAACAAACATTCGAAGGTTTTCATGTTAGCAAAGGGTTGTCAAAATCTAACAAGGAACTTCTGCAAACAGTTTTAATTTTATAAAGCTTGTAAGTTTACCTATACTGTTTATAGTTTCACATTTTTCTCTAGGTAGAAGCTTGGGGTGGCGCGCGTTTTGAACAGGTTTGCAGACTGGAGAGTTTTACTGAATAATTTGCATAATATATGCATGCGCTTTCGCGAAAACAAGTGATGAAAATTTTTTTCATTAAATTTATGCATTATATTTTAGTTTAGATTTCTCTTATCAATCAATAAAACAAACTTTCTTTTCAAAACGTTCTCGCTGAAAAATTCATCTTTTGTTTTCTTGGGGAAACGTTTATCAATTTTATATTTTATTAAATTCACAATAACATATTTTTCAGAAGTAATTATTTCTGCCGGCTGAATCCGACAATTTTTGCAAAAATTGAGTCCGTTGCCGCAAAAATGTGGTTTGACGCAAATACTGACCTGTTTTTCGAATTTTTTCAAAGTATAGTTGTCTGTTTTGACAAAATTTAAAACTCACGCCAGACTGTAGAGTTCTGGAATTCACGTGCTTGTCTTTGTAATTTTTGAATGAAACGTGTTTTTTGGTGTATCATAACCTGTTTTATCTTGTTTATTTAGTACTTAAAGTCACTGCTGATTCAGCCTGTGCCAGTGTTAGTATCTGGAACTGCCGGCTGGGCTTGTGAATTTGCACTAATAGCTTTAGCCAAATCTTTAGTTTGAAGAAATGCATTCTTTTGCCAGTAATTGCTGCGTTAGCGATCTTCCCATGTAAGTAAAAGCCATTCCTTTCATTAAATAGTTTAATTTGACTAACTTAACTAATACGTTTGATGTTGCTTTTAATCGTATGATCTCGCCTTGTAGAAGAATTCGTGAGCTGAGCTGCAGTGTCATTTTCTTTTGCTAAAGAAATACAGGATAATTCGTACCGTTCACTCGTAGTCGTAGAGTAGTGTAAGGAAAGCAGGCATAGGAAAAATTGATAAGCCTGTAATGGGAGTTCAGCTGATGGCCCTGTGGTGTAGCTGGTTAGCATGTCTGCTGCGGCTGCGGAGTCAGAAGGGCCGTGGTTCGAAACCCGGCTGGGCCAATTCTTTACTTTCAATGGTGAGTAAAAAGCTGAACCTCCCTCTTTCCTTCTTTCTTCTAGGTCCTGGTTTCGTGGGTACAAGGGCACCTGACACTTCCCGTTCGGGCTTGTTCTCGGTTTCTTCTTGGTCCACCAGCCATGGTAGAAGCGCTACAGTAGAGCACCCTGATCGCCCTGATACTAGTATGCATGTAAATCTCTCAAGCACTCCTAGCTATGCTACGACTTATACTTGTCATTATGATGAATTCTGTTATCCAAGTTTCATATCCCAAAGCCATGAAAAACCAACAGCCATGCTAAACCCATGAAATTACTCCTTAATGATAAAGAGGTGTATCCTTAGTCTGGATGTAACCGCCCATAAGCCTACCTGATTTGAAACTTTCTATGGGGGATTTACGTCAGAAAGTCATCCCTATTATGGTGGTTTGCTTCAACTCATCTTGTTTTGCCAGCAAAGTACCAAGTCTTTACTTGTTACATTAAGCTTTACGTTAACATTGTACGTCATAGCAAAACTTGCTTTGCTAGCGGCAAATGTATGCTTAGTCAGCTAGCTTACACTGTGTAAAGGTCTAAAAAATAGTAGCAAAATTTGTAAGCTCTATAAAAATATTTAATTTCCTTGAAATATATTCCTCTACGCTTAGTTGCACCTGTCAATTTTTTAGGTTTTGAATTCGAACCGTTTTCTTATCCAATTTATGTGGAATCGAGCATTTGTAAATTCAATTTATCATATGTGACAGTTATCTGGGTAAAATTCTGAGAACAAAACTTAAAAAATTTTAAATTGTTGGCTTTTGGTTGGCAAAGTGTCGATTTTCTAAAATGGGGTGATCAGTTTTTGCTCAAAATACGCCCACATTGACTTTTCCTGTTTGATGAATTGTCTTGCAGCGTTTACTGACGTAAATTAAACGAAAAACGCACCCGTACTGTCGAAACTGATAAGGTTGAATAGTTGCGGTAACTTCAATGACGTCACTCAAGTTCAGGTCGTCCTCCATGTAACGAGTTTTACTGTCGTAAAAGCATAAATTCTGGTTTAGTTGGCCAAATTAATTACAAAGTTTATGTGCGTGTTCAGTTTTACATATTCCATAAAATGGGCTATAGAGTTAGTTATGTATGAATTTGCATCCGGATTTGATTGTATATATTTATTGTAAACCTGTCCAAAACATAATACACATCGCTAACCGAGGCAATTTGAATGTGTGATTTGGTCAATGGTTGCACCGCAGCTAAAATAAATCTCTCAATCTTGAAAGTTTCGCAGTTTTGCCTTTAGTGCGCTGCCTGGACCGAACACAAAATTATAACAATAATGCTCGGCGCAATTGAGTATTCCGGGATGCCGCTTCTGGATTAAGAAAGTTTGTATCTTCAATAATGTCTTCGTTAAAAGATGCGGTAACAGTTTATCTGTTTGTACCATCATATGTGTGCTGGAGGGGGTTATAGTGGAGTAAACCAGGGGCCGATGTTATCAACGCCCAATCCCGGGTATTTCGCTAACCCAAGTAAAATTCATGTGTTGGAAATAGCCAAGTTAAACCCGTGTTAGCGATTTAACCCGGGTTTGGGCCTTGATAACTTTCGACCCAGAACTGTACCCTCTCTGTCTGAGGGAACGGCCTCATCCCCCTCAATTGCCGTTTTTTATTTGTGGGCAAAAGTTGGGTTCACTGGCCGACACAGATACGCTTGAAAGTGTCACTTCCCGCACATGCCGCGTTATCTCAATTTGGGCTTCTCATTTTGTACCTTTGTTGCACACAATTTTTCTCGACTTACCACCAGATAAACTTTATAATAGCTTAGGTATGGTAATTCCGGTTTTAAGAGCAATAAATTCAAGCATAACCACTGAAACACAGGTGTATATATGTGTAAAAATAGATATTTGTTAGTATGATACATGATTTCTGTTTAGAGCATTTAGTCAAGGCTAGTTTCAACTTTGTTTGCCCAGGAGAGATGCCTGACTTTAGGTCTTTTTATTATTAGCTTCTGTGATGGTTTGACGTCAAACGCTTTTTTATAAAGTAGCTGATATGCAATTAACTATAGAATTTTTACGTCAGCTTTTTGGATGTTCTGAAATCCAACAAATAAAGAAGTTTAGTTCCCTCAATCGAGCCAATGATAATTTAGTCTGAGCAAAGAATAATGGAGTTATCTAGTCGTTTTGTTAGGGTTTGAATGTTTTTGAAATGATTTTCATCTTCAGCCGAAAAAGTTCCTGATTTCAAAAAGCCGATAAAAATTCTAAGCTTCCTTCCTTGTTGTATTCATTCGATTCTTCGTTAGCCTTAGTTTTGCGTGATCTTAATTTTTTTCCAAGCTCCACAGAATGTCGTAATACTTCAAAATATTTTCCTGTGCTCTTGTTCCAGAAACTTGTGTTGTTGACATCCACAAAATATAATCATATAAGATCAAATAAAACTTTGTGGGAACTTTAGCATAAAATGTTGGATTCTTTATGTTGGTTCAGAATTGCTGGAAGCGGTTAGAAAAGAAACACGGGTAGCCGCAATATGCCTTTCCTTGACCCGCATATACTTTACCTTTGCCAGTGTCCCAGACCCGCTCTTATTTCGCTGAATCTATTCAAACCGTCTTAAAACGGAGCAAATTCAACACAAAAGTCTCAAAAATGTTTCCGATTCCAAAATCTAAACGTACTCTATTACTCTTCTATTGTTGTAACTCATTCTTAAATAAATACGGCAAGACTAACTTATTTCTTAAACAGCCCTGTTCATGTTGTTTATCAAAACATTAAACATTATCAAAACTAGAAAAATTTGTTGTGCTGAAATTGTTAATAAGCACGAAAGTTAACTTATGTGAACACAGCTATCCAATCAAAAACCTAAACCCACGGGTCAAGGCGGGTCGAAGGTTTTACCTTAGCCAACCCGGCCTGACCTCATCTTACAGCCCGCGACCCACTTCCAACTCTAGCCAAGAGGCATTGCCTTTGTCTCATTTCTTAAAAATCTGGCAATGTCATTTGGTTCAACTCAACTGATAAAATTCTATGACTGAGGTCCTGACGTTTTAAAGAACAATCCGTGTTTATCTTTTCCAGAATTAAACAGAAAAAATAAAGGGATCGTAGGAAGGTTGCTTTATATGGATAGAAAAAAACTAAATTTAACTTTTTGGTTTAGCTGTACTTTACACTGGTTGACACACTTTTTCTAAAGCCTCGCTGAAAAAGACAAGCATTTCATGCTAAATTTCAAAAGCCAAGCTCGAATCTCTGACAGGGATAGAGAGTGCTAGTTACAAGCTAACGCTCTTGACATCTACTACCTCTTCCATCAAGCACCGACTGATGACTTTTCAGTCATCCGTCCTTCCACTTATTTGTTCAAATTAGCCTGAATGCTAATTCTAAAAAATGATACACAGTTCAGCCATCCTATTCAACTAGTTCGGCCGGCCTGTCGCTGAAACAATATCTGCCCAACAAAGCAGAATCATTTGAAGGTTGTCAGGTTTCCTTCTCATTTAGTGATAAAAGATAATCGGGATCACAAATTTTTACATTTACATTTTTACACAAATTTCTAGGCCAAGCACTATCAACTCTGAGCTAATTGGTGAACTTGTCAGAAATAGTCAATTTGTCAGATGCTTGACATATTTAAACTCCTTTTTTAGACTTTTGAGCTGCTACGTACATAGTTTGAGCAAATATTCTAGCATTCCAATCAAAAATAAATTATTAATTTTAATAATTCTATAACCTGTGTGACAGGGCATGCACTCTTGGAGCGCTGGCACTTTGCCTGCTCAATTAGATTGAATTGGCACAAGAGGTTCTGATCTCCCATTTCTCCTCAACTCTAATCAAAAGCAGTCAACGTTATCATTTATAATTCAGTTGTTCAGCTCAAGTATAAGTAAGTAAGTAAGTAAGTAGGCTCAGCCTGTTCGATTCCAGCTGATTGGATCTGGCATTGTTGACTTCACCAGATGAAGGCCTAAACGAGCCTGGATTTACGTCAAAAGTTCTTCTTGAGGTTGTGGCTAACCTCATTTTCAAACAACTCCTTTAACCATCAAAATCTGCACTCCAGGCCTACCTAAACACACATATTCAGCTGCACGAATAGCGAGCGGGTCAGCTGTCTACTAACTTAGAGCTAAATTGGCTGCTAACTGACTTCTGACATGAATTCATTGACGTAAGAAAGACTCAATAAAATTTGAGTTTAAATAACTGCTTTTTGTCACGCTCCCGTCATAATAGTGTCTGACTCGCCTTGTCAAAACTATTTAGTGTCATTATACCTGAAAGTCTTCTAAAATCCATAAAATGTCGGGGAATTAAGTATGAAAAATGGGTCTATTAAAGTTTAAGGAGTGTCCTTGTCCTGTGCCTGAAACCTAATTTTTCCTGCAAAGACATTATCATACATTTTCATTTTTGGAAATCAGGTGTACTATAAATCATTTTGGTTATTACATTATTTATGAGCACCCAAAATGGGCTGATCTTCTTGCTGTTCATAAGAGTTCCTTTTAATTTTACCCTGAAATTTCGAAGAATCTTCTTGTTGACGCAAAACAACCTACAACAAAAGCTCATAATTAGGCAAAATTAACTTCTGGTTGATGTTTCCTTTTAAATCTTCAACCTTGTTTTGATCTTTCACAGCAGCGTATTTTCCTTGTTTCTGGCCTAATTATTTCCTTAATTAGGACTGAATATTTTAGCAAGGAACAATGGCCGATAATTAAAGCCAGTGGGAAATTTCTGACGCAAATTCCCCTTTTGAACAATATATGAAAATAGACGAATGTTAAAACAAATTCTGCTGCTGGCTGTAGACTCACCAGAAGCATTGAGCTTGTATTTACTTCGTCAACATTGACATGAATTGACAGTGGTTTTTCAAAGTTTTCAGTCTGAAACACATTTTACTGATTGGTGTCTGACTGGCTGTCGCAAATATTTATTTTTAGCCCTCGTCTAATTTCAGAGCTTCTCGTTAGATAAAATGAAATTTCTGTTTTTCCTCTAGATTTTTCCAGTTTCCCGACGTTTCTTGAAAAGAACTATGCTCTAACTTAATAGCGCCCCTAAAACAATTCCTCCATCTCTTTCCCCTAAAGTCCCAATCTCTGTTGACTTTGATATGATTAAACAATTTCAGTTAATCATGTTTTTGTTTGTCAGCAAAGACTGACTCAAATCATTATCTTCCTTCACTGGATTAAGCGAAAATATTATATTTATCTGGCTTTTTGAAAAATATTGTTTTATGAACATTTCTGAAATCCATCCTAATCAAGCTTGTCGAGCTTCTTTCTTTCCTTTCTTTTGACACAAACGCGAACATGAAACAGACTTAATGGTCATTGGCACGACCTTGTTTTGTTGTTCTCAGTATTCACTGCCTCAGTATCAGAAAGGTTTCTCGCTCCGTATACTAGGTTTCGATAGCAATAGGCTAAAGGATAATAGCAACAACAGTAATATTGGCTATTTTGAAGTTTCGTTTTTGCCAAATCCTAGGTGTCCTAACCTTAACTAATTATCACCAGCTAATTGGCATCGGTCCGTAGCATTTTCGTTATAATCTGTTCTTGAGTGAAACTATTCTCCTATAATAAATTTTGAAGTACAGATCAAATAAGCTTTGAAGATAGAGATGGAACATAAATATTGTTCATACATATAATTACATGATGATCTGCAGAAAAGCTCAAATCCCAGCCATGACAAAGTTTGCCTTGCTGTGCATTTACGTCAATCTGAACTAATTATGTAGCAGCCATTCTAATGAATATAAAAGCTTTTGAAACTTGGCAAAAACTTCCATATTGGATGGTTCTCAATACGTTTAGTTTAGTGCCTGCCTGCCCTCCAAACCTGTAAAGCTTTTTTACCATTGTCCTTAAGAAACGAAACAAAGAAACTTCGGTTGTTTACAAACACTCTTTTGGCTAACACTTTGAAGTAAAAGTTAAGTACTGAGAAAGGAGAAGCGGACGGCTTTTTTGACAAAGCTTTGAAATTGAGAGAGTATGCATAGCCTTAGAATAAAAATTTTCTACGATTATAACTTTTACATCGAGAAAATCAAATCAAATCGAAATAGCCAAATTGAGATCAATTTAAATGTGATCACGCTATAATATTGTTATCTAGATAACATTTGCTACATCCAAGTGTGCTAACTTCTTGCAGCAGTACAACAGCCAATGGTTTAGCTTATTTATGCTGGCTAGGTACATTCTGCTGTACCTAACTAAACTCCCTGCGATGTCTACAATTTCTAGTCCCTGCAAATTAGAAGGTACAAAATGTCATTCATATTCTGTTCCTTTCCAAGGTTCTGTCAGAACTTTTGGCCGTCTTGTTCTCAAGCAAAGGACATTGAACTATCAGTCTAATACTGAGTTGGAAGTCGACCGCAGGAATAATGCATAGACTTCATGATAAGCTATGCATAAGACTTTTCTTTAGGGTTACTCAAATTAAGTCCAAGAATTACAATTAGGTGACAGTAGAAAGTGTGTGAGTGTGAGAAGGAAAGAGGGGGTAATCAAATTGCAGGGACAGAAAACCCATTTCCTTTCAGTGGTGATTTCAGGATCCAATCCAGTACAAACCCTCCTATAGTCAGCTGCTTTAGCTCAGAGTGTTGTTTTATCTCAAAATCCATTATTCAGTCGCACATAATTCTCTCTTCTCGGCCAACTTGAGCTAAAAATCTATTCAGAGGCTTAAAATTTCAGCCAAAGTAAATGTTCAACCTTTTTCCCGTCAGCCTTGTTTCAATTTAGCAATAATCATCAGCTGAGGACTTAATAGGAAGCTGCGTTTAAAGCTTCGAGTTCGAGCTAGCTTTGAATTAGCTCAAGCAAAAGGACCCTCTATCGCTTAAATGCAAAGCTTTGTCTAATCCACTTTTTTGTATGTATAGCCAACTTTATGCAATGTTAGTTCGCCTTCTTCCCAGATTCAGTGAAGCGTTCAGAAGTTCAATAGACAGTGATAAAGCAGGCTGCAAACTGGATAAAGTTTTGCAAAGGCTTTTGCTTTTTGAGTTAACAACTTTAACTTTTTCCATTTGCCTGCAACAGGAGCCAATCCCAGATCCTTTTAGCTGATGTGAATTGATAACCTGTATATAAATAGGCCGTTTAGCTTGATCCGCATCAAGGTTTCAATGACGTAAATGGTTTCCAACTGATAGTAACAGGATTAGTCCTCATGATAAATTAACTCTCAAAGCTCACTGTTATCCAGATAGAAGACCGCAACGAAGTTCACAGACTAATTAATTTTCTCGTACTAAAACTGGTCCACAGTTAATCATCTGTTTTGGCAAGTTCTTGCAAAATTTGTCCTATAAATACTGAGGAAACCCCGCACTGTAGTATTGTCTTTTTATTGTTTTAGGCAAATTGAACCATTGCTAATGTCTGAAGACACTGAAATTTGTTTACATGATGATCGCTTTGAATTTGAGGAAACTGAAGCCAATCTACTGGGGACCGGATCCTTTGGCTGGGTCTATCGTGGCTATGACTATGAAACTGACTGCCCCGTCGCTGTGAAAAAGATGCCTTCTCGAAAGGTCAATCAGCACGAGCTTACAGTACTTCAACAGTTGACCTCGCCCTATGTGGTCAGACTCTTGGCTATCTGCGCCAAGGAGGCGGCCGAATTCTCATACTTAGTCTACGAGCTTTGTGACTGTGACCTAGAAAACTTCATGACCCAAAGAGACAATCGCCCTTTGCCTTTACCCTGCATAGATCTGGTTATGGACAACATTGCCCGAGGCTACATGGCCCTATTCGAGATTAAACTGATTCACTTGGACCTGAAACCGGAAAATATACTGCTAAAGCTGTCTGCTACTGGGGACATTGTGAAGGCTAAACTGGCGGATTTTTCCTGCAGCAGATTTGCTAAATCAGACTCGCCGTTGTCGAAGCTGACGGGAACGCCTTTGTACATGGCACCGGAGGTATTGCTTTGAAAACTTTTATTTCCATGTTATATGTATAAAATGGTGTAGAATGTAATTATGTTGCTATTAAACTTCCATTAAACAGGGGATAAGTGCATTTATATTTGCGCGTTCCAAGGCTCATTCGGGCTGTCATGTCATGACAAAAAAGCTGACGCCGTTGATATCTATCTTCCACTGCACTGGCGCCACTTGCATCATAATACATCTTGCAAACATAAATTGTAGGATAGCTGTCTTGAATGAACCTGCATTCTCTGAAAGAAGTGGCCCTAGAAATCCCGAAAAAAACGTATATGTGATCTAGCCCTTACTATCTTCGGTGCAGTTCCCAAATGGCATATATATATATATATATATATATATATATATATATATATATATATATATATATATATATATATATATATATATATATATATATATATATATATATAGTCTTGCCTGTCAAACAATGAATATTCAACTCTACGAGCAGCACGTAACCCTAATTCATTTCATATTTTTAGGTTGGTGCCAATGTTCTAGAAGAGAGCCAGTACGACCATCAAGTTGATATGTGGAGCATCGGTGTTGTGATTTATCGTTGTCTCATGGGCGATGTGAGTATACCTTTACCTAATACCTACGATTAAGTAGTTATAGCAGCATTCTGTGCACAAAAAGACAGTATCCTAATAAAACAGCGCAAATACCGCTGACCTTGTTGGAAAGTTTTTAACCAAAAACAGAGGCAACTCTTCCGCGAAATTTTAAAGCTATTCAGTTATTAAAAACTGTTGGCAACGAAAGTGCTCAACTATTCGCCATACCTATCTGATCTGGCTCCTCCTTACCTCAACATTTTCATCATTTTAGTTATATATAAAGTACTTCGATTAGGTAGCTATCGCATATAGCTATAGACATTTGGCTGTTCCATGTTTAGAATCTTCTTGTTTCAGGTACCATTCGATGAGCAAGGTCTATGCAAGCTGTTCCTCTACGCCGCCACGGAAAACTACTCTGCCTATGAGAAGCCCAAACTGTCGGATGGGATACCAGAATCATATCAGAATCTCATATGGTCGCTACTGGAGATCCAACCGGACAAACGGCGAACCCCGGATCAGTTCTTCAAAGCCGTGGTCCAGCACGTTCGTCGGATGTCTCTGGTTCACACTATCTCGCAGGAGAGCTGCGACAGTGCCAGTCCGACTCCAAGTGAGCCTCGAGGTTGGTTCAGAAGCCTTTCACCACAAACTAGCTATCTCCCTGCAACAACCAACTTTAACGCTTTCGTGAAATGGCTGGAAATTGCAACAATTGTGTTCCTATCTTGCAATTATTATGATTTTCGTTATTGTGTTTATTTTTTGCAGCAGTAGTTAGCTACTGAAGTATAGCTACATCCGCTGTATCTGTGCTTATTCACTCCCTTGACGTTTGGAATTGTTTTGATTTTAATATGTTTGTGTGCAGAGTTTATTCCATAAGTTCTTTATGAATCACAGTGCATGAATTTTTTTGTTAAGCTATATCTCTATGTTTTGTCCATTGTAATTTGAAACAAAACTGTGAAGCAGCTTTTCTATTCTTATTTTTGGAGATTCAAATCTGGGTACTTGCTCTTGATCACTTTTAATATCACTGAAACCGGAAGAAACCAAATGCACAAAATGCATGCAGTCAACAAACTCACTAATTTACATTTCCACTAATTTCACTGCCGAAGCGACCCAGATAATTTTCAAAGGTCGTAAATATATTATACCGCACTTGTTTTCTGCATGAGTAATTGAATTGTTGTTGTTCAAGATTGAGCTTTAGCTTTGTGGCTTCAGTAATTTACATATGATAGTTTCCGTTTTATTCTATTGATTTTGTATATATCTAAGAGGCTTGTTAAACTGGTTAAACGGGATCCATGTTAGCTGAGCTTGACCGAAGTATTAGTATATATCTAATAGAAAGTCTGCATAAGAAATGCAGGAATGCATAAGAAAAGAAAGTATATAGGCAATCTTTACCCTTTAGTCGCTAGTTGATCATTAGTTTAGCAAAATATCTTGATCTAGACTACAATCACTGGTTCTTTGAATTTGCATATATATGTAGCGGTTAACTTTATAATAATATAGATTGTCACAAACTGTCTGCTTTTTAGGTTAATTGAAAACCTAGGAGGCATGAACTTGTTATGGGAGGACAAACCAGCTATTGCACAAAAGGAACGGACGCACATCATTTTGTATACTTTAGTACAAGCGGTGCAATGCATCGTTTTGATAGACTCAATGTTATTTCATCAGCATTTGCAAATAACTGGTTAAAAAGGCAGTTTGTACCTAATTAGTTTGCATATAATGAACAAAGCTTAACCAATTTCTTAACCAGTACAATCTTGAATCTTGAACAAAACCCGTATAATATGTCCTTGAATTTTTACTTCAGTATTAATTACCTACCTCCTACAAAATTATGAACATTTATTGATACACAACAGTAATAAACATGCAATGGACTGATTTTTGCCTTGACTCGTGGTTAAGTTTGTTAAAGTTAGGGTTGCAGGCTTATTGATATGACCACTGCATTAAGATTGTGAATGCAAACCAGTCTTGAAACATATTGTTTTGTAATATAACCAGTTTGTTTTTATTGCAATATTTCTCGTGGTAGATACGTTTCGGGTATCCTTGTGCCTAGTGGGGTATTTAGCGGGCCATGTGGTGCAAACAGAAAATTATGGAATCGGTTCATGTATTGTGATTTTGTGCGTATATATATTCTACTGTAAGTGTATATATGATGTAATTTGCTTTGTTCCAAATAAGATCTCTAATGTCTACCTGTCTTAAGGAATAAGGATTCAGAAGATTGTAGTAGATACGCCCAATCTGCGTCACCTTTTGCCACGCAAGTGTGATCACTTTGAAAAGCTGTAACTTTTGAATGGCAAAATGTCATAAAATAAATTTTACAGAAGTCTCTGTACCTCTGATTCTACACTTCTGTAAAATTTGATGGTATTAGCTTATTACTGATATTAGCCCCTTTTATGCTAAACAATGCGATTTTTCGCTGTGAAAAGTTCATTCCCTAAAGTGCGTCGGACATATTTTTTTGCTTGTGATTCAGCATTAATAGGCACTCGTCGGAGCCCTCTCTCATGCTGCCTCTGCGTATACCGCAAGCGGACAAGAGACGGAGAGACGAAGGTCAAGGGTAGAAAGCATGACCCCCAAGCCAAGCTGGCGTACGGTTATTTCGGACACACCCAGGGCAACACGTGCCTTCTGCTGGCACGCATTGCCCCCCACATGCCAATAGTGCCTAGGATGGCTGAAATCTCTTAAAGCCTGCTTGGAAGGCATTGGACAAAATGTTGGCTGCAGAAAAGGGTCGGAGGGGTGGCCAAGCGTCAGATAGGAGAGGAGGGAAAGTCCGCACACATCAAAAACTCTTTATTTGGTTGTGATGGAGGCATAGGACATGGAGGGACCTATTTCACCCTCCATGTACCTATACCTGTACCTACACCTATGTACTCACTAATTCTCTTAGTACCACAAGATATTTTAAGGTTTCGATTCTCCATTTGATTTTATTTAATAATTTCATTTAAATTCCACTTGCAAAGTTGCTAATTGCATGATAGACCCTATCATTTCAAGATAAGAAGGAAACAGTTAAAGAAAACTTAGAGCTGGGAAGCTCCACACGAGGATTTTGAGAATGGTGCGTTGTCCATATTGAGCAGCGTTTAGCTGATCAGGGGCCGTATTCACAAAGCTTTTAGTGGCTGTTTTAGGGACACTTTTAGTGTTAGTGGACACTTAAAACTTTTAGGCGTATTCACGAAATTTTAGTATACTTACTTTAGGGCCCTAAGTTTAGGGACACTTTTAGCATTTTAGGGACTGTTTTAGTGACCATTTTAAGAGTGATTTCATACTAAAAAGTAACACTTGATTCACGAAAGCATTTAAGGGACTGAACTGTCACTAAAATTTTAGAGACCTCGGAGGTACCTAAAACGTTGACTAGTGTTCCTTATTCGAGCATAGCTCACTCAAATTTCTACCAATCCGCTTAAAATTTTTTGCGGATGCACTGCACACATTAAGGAATCCATCCATATAAAAATTTTTGATTTTATCGAAATTTTATTTTTGGCCAAAATTTGTGAGGGGCCCCAGCAAACAACCAACTCTAAGTTCTTGCTATTAATTTATTTGTGTAAAATTATGAACGTGTTCACATTATGTTCTGTGTAGTAAAACGTTAGGCATTTGTAAGTCTGAAGTAATTATATACAGGTTAGTATATAAATTTTACTAGCGGTACATAATATTTTGCGGGTTCAAATTCCATCGGAGATCCGAATTTCGTTGGAGCAACCTGGCCTTTGAGCCACTGACGTTAAATGCAGAAGTATCACTGAGCCTCTTGTCTGAAAATTACTTTTAATAATAAGCAAACTATTTAAAAACAGTATTAATTTCACCTTTATTCAGTGGTTTATCTTCCGCATTTTTATTTCAAAGACAAACAATGTTTGCAAACAAATAAACAAGCAAAGTTTTACTGATGAAGGCATTCGCAGCGGTTGGCTATGAACTGAGCTAAAAGTAGGTTCTGGCAAAGCTCGTTTGAAAGCTGTGCCAGTAGCGTCCAAATTTTCAATATTTGGCGGTTGGAAGTCCTCCACTTCATCATAAAAATCAGGCAACTTAAACTTAATAGCTAAGTTGTGTAGGACAGCGCAAGCAACGATCCGTCTGCATGCTCGGCCTGGTTCTTGCCGAATTTCGTTTTGCAAACAACGGAACCTACGAGCCGGACCGTTCAGCTTAAGGTGGTGGTATCCTCTTGTGCAGTTCTTTTGTGGTGATTTTTCGAAACGCTATTACTTTCGCAATTTTGGAGTTTGAAAGAGATCTATACATCGTTTTAAAGCTTATAATCTATACATCCACAAGATCTTTCGAAACTAGCAAAATTAGCAAAAAAATAGCAAAACATTTCAGGCATACTGACATCTGACAAGCGAAATATAGACCAAAAATTTTTGAACATCGATTTCTCAAAACTGTAGAATTTTCTTCTTGTGCCATGATATGAAGGGCATGTGAGCCGTATTTTTGGATTTGGATCAACAAGTCTCAATACTCAAGAAAATCCGGCAAATGTGCAAAATGGCAAATGGCATTTAACTTTTAACTTAAATAAGAACTTAGCTGTAAAATGCGGGACTGGTCCCAGAATGTTAAAGAGCATTAAAATAACATATCCGGAAAGCTTAATCCTCTTACATGACGAATTGGAGCCTGTAAGGTCAAATTTACACAAAGCGATACCAGTAGCTTAAGGTGCTGGTTTCCTTTCGGGTATTTTTGAGTCATGCGGCTTTAATCCATTACGTAAATGTACATTTTACGAAATAACCTATTTCCGTGCTCTTTAACACTCCGGGACCAGTGCCGTATTTTTCGTCCAAAAGATAAGAAAGTTTTGGTTTTAGGCCTTAGGCTCCCAGCAGGTCGACCAGACACAGGATTGGTTGTTGAAAGAGGACACGAAAATGATCATTTTTGCTCTTAAACCCTTTGAAAAATCATCAGTGATTAAGTCAATATCTATAAGCAAAAAAACCATCTTGAGGGTCAAAAATGGCCATTTTTGAGGAAATCAGTTTTTTTAAAATTACTGCCACATGTTAAGGGCAAAGTTGGTTTATTTATACTCAATCGATACAGCGTAATGCCCATTTAATGAATGCCTTAGCCGGATTTTATTGCTTTAAGCTTGAAGTTTGGTCAAAAAACCTTCGAAAAAGCGATTTCTCAAAAGCTACACGACGGATTCCTGAGATTTTTGGCAGAATCGATATTCGCACTTCTGAGGAGGGCCGTTTTTCTTGGTTTGGACTAAAACGTATCCAGTTACAAGAAAACTCAATCCGAAGTTGCGAAATCTCGTGTCACCGCGCATTTGGTCGATCTTCACGAACGTTAAGACCTGCTGGGCCGAATCCAAAAAACGTCCCTCGGCCCATAAGTCCTTCATATCATGGCACAAAGAGAACTTTTGGCCGATTCTTCAGTTTTGAGAAATAGGTGTTCAAAAAGTTTTAGTCTGTATTCATCCTGTTAGATGTCAGCACGTCAAAGAATTTTTACTATGTTTTTCCAATTTGCCAGTTTCGTAAGCTCATGAGAATGTACAGATAATAAGCTTTAAAACGATATATAAAGCTCTTTCCAACTCCCAAAATTGCGAAAGTTATAGTGTTTCAAAAAATTACCATCAAGGCACTGCACAAAAGGATACCACCACCTTAAGTGCCAGTGACCAAACCCGAAACCAATAGCAATTGTGAACTGACTCCAAGACTTGGAATCAGTTTCAGTAAAATGTCATAATTTTACGATTATATAGAGCAAACCTCTTATCTTCTTGATATCATTCTGTTATGATATTCTGATCAGAGCATGTGATGGATGTAGACAACAGCCAATTAGAACCAATTACAGCAGAAGCTGCCTCTCTAACTAAATTTGATTTGATGTTGATAACGTCTCCCACCCCTAATGAAAATATTGAAGATTTTGGCGCCAAATTTGAATCGCAAAATTATTCCCATTATTCCCATTGTCTGGACGACGCAATCTAAAACTAGCCGCAGCAACTAGGAGACTGTCTGATAATTTGGGTCTCGCTTTGCAACTATAATGAAAGAAAAAGAAAGCGGACGTTGATACCTGCCAATCAAAGCTAGAATACTAACATTTGCTACATTGAAATGTATGTATCCAAGCATACAAGGAATGATCTTGAAATGGTGAAATTATCAACATAGGTTCTCAAAATCTCACGTAGCCAGTAGTCACATATAATCTGCTTTTTAAATGGAAAAAATAATAACAACAATAATAATAATATTAATTAGTGCGCACCGGGAACAAACTTTTTCGCTAACTTTGTAGCATTTTTTGTGCTCTTTTTAACCATAATAAAATTATTTGAGTTCTCCGTCCAGATTGTTCAGGAAATATTTTCTCAAACATTTAAATTTTGATGTCATTTCAGAAACATGAAAAATTAAATTTCAATTTAAATGTTTAAAAAATAGTTTCTAAACTATTACTTAGGTTAACTTCAATGTAAGTATATTATGGTTAGAAAGAGCACAAAAAACGCAACAAAGTTAATGGAGAAAAGTTTGTTAATGGTGCCGCTAGCTTAGTAGTAATATAATTAACTTTAATATCTGACTTGTTTTTCTGGACTCTGCGTAGCTGCTACTGGCCACTGTGTTTAGGGCCTAGTTTAGTGACCCTTGAAATTATTACGTGAATAAGATCGCCCTTCACGTAAAGTGAGAGGACCCTAAATGTAGTGTCACTTGACCTAAAAAAGGGACACTTTTTAGTGGAGCTT